>BOPP01000078.1:1576164-1602359 GCA_017312745.1 Gryllus bimaculatus | reverse complement strand
CTCTTGAAAAGATCCATTTTATGAGGCAGGTGTAAGAATGACCTAATATCATCAGCCACTTCAAAAAAAATCGACGTATATGTCGTGTGGAGTGAGCCTACCACTTTTGAAAATATTCATTTTACAAGGTAAAAGGTGTACGAATGACCAAACGTTATCAGCCACTCTAGAAAAATCGAAGTAAATGTCGTGAGGAGCGGGGGTTTTTCCTGTGTCTGCTGAACGCCTCTGCTGCTGCTGCTGCTGCTTCTGCTGGGGGAGTCTGGCGCGGCGCGGCGCGGCGTGGCGTCGGGGCCGTGTCATGGGGATGGGGAAGGCGCGTCTGCTGCGCACATGTGTCTGCGATGGAGTCAGGCAGGCGCCGTCGCGCGGCGTGCCGGCGTACCCAAGCGGAAGCCCCGGCCGCAGCCGCTGACGCTGCCGCTCCTCGCTCGTCTCCCCCTCTGCCTCCGAGTCTTATACTCTGTCTCTGTCTTTGCCTCTGCATTTGAATTCGCCTCCACCTTCGTTGCCACACCACTTTCAGACATGGCCGCCATCATCATCGTAATGATCTGGGCTCGGATTCGGATGACCTAAAATTTCGTTAAAATGACCTACCTAATGACTTAAAAATAAGACGTAAGACGTATAAAATGACCTAAAAATAAGTGGAAAATGACCTAATTTTTCAAAAAATACTTTCAAAATTTGTATGAAAATGTTTATTTCTTCAATGAATTTTACAATTTTTAAATAACATTTAAACGAAACGCGAAAAATATATTTCCTCAAAACAGCTCAAAATGTTCAATGGTTACTTGCATTGCGGGCAATTTTTTTCTCTTCTATACTATTCTAGAAGTCATATGTAAATTTTGTAATTCGGGAATTGAAACATTAAAAATATCCTTTTGGATTCAATAAAGCTAGGAAGAGTCTGGAGTGTAGGAGAGAGCCTGTGTCATTCTTTTGCACCATTCGTTTTCGATAATGCCCCGATGTATATCTTTATATCTACATAATTTTCGGCGTATTGCGAAGAGAGTTGTTTCTTCACATTTAATTTTCTCCTTCATACATAAAAGTAGGCGTTTTACAATCGCAATAATAAATATATCAATAGCTTTTCAAAACACAACTACGAAAACAATTTAATTACAAAATAGTTTAATGTTCATATGTAAATGATAGTATTTACAATTGACCATGAGCCTAGTACGTTTGTGTATACTTGTGTGCACATGTGATTATTCAAACCGCCTTATTTCATCACGCTCTTGAGCTGTGGCATATGTTGGGAAAATATTGTCAGAGATTAATGAATCGCCATCAAATAAGGCAACGCCCTGTGTCTGCTGATTCCTGCATAGTCGATGAACGGGCCATGGACGTCAACGGCAGCTCGCGAGGTATTTGCCAGCCCTCCTTTTCTGGATGGATGAGACTATCCAGGAATGGCTCTCATCGCAAATCTTAAGCTCCTCCAAATAACTTAATCCAAAAAATGTTTTACTGACTTTCCAATTTTAGGAAGTGAAATACTCCACGGCAAATCCATAATAACTTTCTTCATTTTTCAAGCAAAACACTTGATAAACGTGTGCAGTTAATAATCAGATAATAGTCAAATATTCATGGTTTTGAAAACACATAGTTACAAATGTATCAATACTAAAATTAACATTATTTTTAATATAAGCGCAAAATTTATTGACCGATGGTTTGATGAAATGCGGGAATAGTGGGGTTATTAGTTATAAAGTCAATCACTAAAGTATTTGGATTAATGTCAACCTCCTTAAATATAAGTCAAACCTGCTACTGGCTCGGCCAAGTAAGGAAATAATTCAATACTAATATTTGTGCTCTATATATTCATAAGTTTGAATTAATATTTGTTTTAATATTAATTCATCAATTCATTAATTCTATCATCTCTGATTAAAATATTCTCTCTCATATTCTTATTTAAAATTGCTCCTCACATTTTGTAAAGCTTGTTAATTTCTTGACTTGGAAAGAACACTACCTTGTTTTTCTGAAGTGAAGAATCTTATTTTATCATCTGTGTCAATCGTAAGTTACTAAAAAAACATTTTTAAATGAATTAAAATACTATATATCAACCTTTCATTCCAAGATCTGTGGAAAGTTTGGGGAAATAGTATTAAGAAAAATATAGTTACGTAGAGCATGATAAATTTGTTTATCGGTCACATGCGTCTTTAACTCTTGTTAACACGTAACCCTATAAGTCTGTTAAGTGCAATTGTACCTACCTATAGGTTATGAAATTTTAAATTGTTAGCAACGGATTTTAACATCCTTAGTAACCTAAATAAACAATCACTCATTCATCGCAAGTCAACATTATTACGAAAAAATCACATGGTAATTTTCAAGACAAATAGTAATCAAATAATACCCATAATGAGGTTAGCGTTTGTACCTGCGAGTGTAAAACAAAACGTAAGACAAAGGTTTGCTTTTATAAAAGGAATAGGTGTAAATTACCTTACCAAGTTCTTAAAGTACGCAAGCATTATATCTTCTGTAATCACAGCTACGTGATTTTGTAATTCAAAAGTATTAAATTCTTCGTATACATTCTCATATCGTGTTTTAGATCTTTCAGGGATTAAATCTCGTTTGGCTTCCGCAGCTGCATCCAAAATTTCTTGAGGTACAGATGAATTTTCAGCGTCCATCTTCCACGATCCACGGTATACAAGTGTATTGTTGAAATAGATATATCGCAAGCAATACCCAACATTATCGATTATTGTACTACAACAACAGAATTCATGTGTTTCATATCGCAGTAATGTAAATTTTGTCAAAAAATTGAGAGTTTATGGTGACCGATTAAACGCAGAACATACCACGAAATGTTAATATCTATACTTGAGCCAGCGTACGCCAAAGCACCACAATCAAAGCATACATCAAACCGGCATTCGATGATTTTGAATTAGTCGCCACTGTACGTCCTCATAACTTCCTCAGAAACTTGAGGTGCTTCTTGTAAAGGATCTAGACCTGCCTTAGCCATTTCTTTAGGTATTATCATGAAAAAACATGAAGAGAAGTTCTCTTCTTCTAAAGCAACTATCTTCTGTTTCGCGCCAACGAAGTTTCTATGCTTGGAATGTTGTCATCAGTGCTCGCTGCGAGCGTTTGCCTTCAACTTTTTATTGCTCAAGGATGGGGGAAGACATGCCATCGGTCAAGAAAATTTGCGAGGTTATTACTTATGTTACGGTCAACCTCCCATTCAAACAATAAAATGGTTTAAATATCTTTATATCTGTATATTTATTGAGATGAACGGAATGGAATGGCTCATTCATTGCAGGTTCATCTTAACTCTTCATGCCAATTTAACATAAATAATATCGCTGATCGCTATAAGATCGTAAAATCTCCTGAATGCAACAAATGGTTCTATATCCCGAGCTGGGATCAAATAAATAACTGAACATCAAGGCAATTCATGTTCAGTATGGTTGTGAAGCATATTCAGTATGTATGTGAAGCATTAGCACTGTTTCACAATCTTGGCAATAGTTTCTAAACACAAACCCTTTCTGATACAATTGTTAACTCACAACGTGTGAGTCCATTAAGCTCATTTTCACCATTGTAACTTAAGCGACGTTTCCTAGGACGAGCACGTTTTTTTAAATTTTTTTAAAAATTTTTTTAAAATTTATAATAAAGTTATAATAATTATAAACCAGGAACAAATGAACTCACCTTAATAAACTATTATCATTCCTTTTTATGAGATTATTGTCATCTCTATCAACTTGTCTTACTTAAAATTTATTGTTAGTTAAATTTAGTAAAACAAGGTTAGAAATATTGTAATTTTAGCTTATAAGAATTTATGTTTTATATTTAAATAGACTCCTGAAGAAGAGGAAAAAAGCTCCTCGAAACGTCGAAAGATAGTAATGATTCAGAAAGTGTAACTAATATATTTCAATAAATTTCCATATCTGAATTATGGTTTTTTATTAACTTTTTGGTTTTCAAACGAATAATAAATTACCATCTGAAATAAAAACTGGATAACAAAATCAAAATAATGATGATAATAATAATAATAATTATAATAATAATAACAACAATAATAACTACAACAACATCCAGATGGCCGTCGGTATCATCACGTGTTCTATGGTCAGAAAGTATGTGGGTGAAGGGTGCGGATACTTAGTAAAACTGTTAATTATTCAAAATATTGACATTTGTATGCCAAACAAGTAGATTTTTTTTATTGTTGTGTTTTGTTTTTGGAGAAATGTAGGCTTGTAATTAACTATTTTATATATTAACCTATATAAATTCTAGTGTAATAATTACACTAAGTTTTATATTTGTAAGTAAAAATTAGTCACACTGAATTTTTTTTATATTTGATGACTAAATTCAGAAACCTGTGACGTTTCGTAGTATTTACTCTTTCAATCTATTTGTATTTTTTGCTGATTGGCTTGCAAACACAAATATTAGTGAAATATTAAGTATCATTTAAGTGCTGTTGGTTCCACGAAATCAAAGCGCAGCCTTCCATACATTAATGTAAAAATCGAGATGTAAACAAAACCGAGGTATGTGAAACATCATTTACAAACATTTTCCACTAAGCACACATTGGTCGGCAATAGCGATCAAGGGAAATATCCCCACATAACTGTTCTAGCTAACAACTCACGACAAAATGGAAATAAATAATAATAATATTAATATTAATAATAATATAACAATAACAACTCAGCTAGGATGTCCGCGTGCACCATCAGCACCATCCTAGCGCGCTCTGGCTCGCACGCGGCCGTCCGAGTCACGAGCAATTTGGGCAACGGTTCGCCAGTCGCCCTGTGGCCTTCTTCAGGGCATGTGTACACTTACAGCTCACGAAACCTCATCTCGGCCGGTCGACCGACAGCGTTCGGGTCGCGGAGAGTTACAGCGGAAGTGAGTGAGTTTTTGGTGTGAGAGAGCGTGGTTATTAGTCCCGTGAGTGTAGTGTATGTAACAGCTGAGAGGCGGCTGGAAAGCTGGTGTGAAGGTGTTGTTGATGCGCGTGGAGGGTCAGTCCCGTGAGTGTAGTGCATGTAACGGCTGAGAGGCGGCTGGAGGGCTGGTGTGAAGATGTAGTTGGTGCGCGCGGGGGCTCTGTCCCGTGAGTGTAGTGCATGTAATAGCCGGGTGGCGGCTGATGGGCTGGTGTGAAGTAGTTGGTGCGTGCATGCGTGGGGCCTGCGTGTGCGGCGCGTGCCCGCAGAACCGTTTGCACAGGTGCAGAAGTTGGGCTGGCGCCGCCATGCGCAAACACGCCCGTTAGGGCATAGTGCCATCCAATAGGGGGCTCTCATTCCCGAATTGGGCTTGTCTCTTGCGATAAAAATACATATCATACAGAAATAAATACTTTTGACATTGTTGAATATGAAAAAAACTCCTCAGGAACTTCTCTGAAAAAAAAAAGTAATACAAAACTGAAAACTTTTTAAGTGACAATCCGTAAAACACTTATTAATAGTAAATTGAATTGTATAACGACATTCCCAAGCTCGAAGCTTCTGACTTGTCTCTCGGCAGGTGTGGTAGTGGTAGTGTAGTGCATGTAAGTGTAAGTGGGTGTAATTTAGGGATGAGGATAGAAGGAAGAGGAATGGAACATCGCGCGCAGACCGGGACTCATTTATAAGAATTCTGCTTCAGCATTCGTCTGTTATTGATCGGAAAAAACACGAAAAACTACCAATCAGAGCAGCCGACAGCTAGAATTGTCCTCCTGACTGCGACTGAACTCGATCCACCTATTTAGCGTCAAAAAACCTGTCACTCGAATTCAGGACTTTCCGGTCACAGATACTCGTACTGCAGTGACATCAGTTGATGCCCTGAGCCACAATGTCTGGTTCCTTGAACGAAATTTATATTATTTTGTGATATTTTTACAATAATCGTATACATCAACAAATTCTATATTTTAAAACGATAATAGTGTGCTTAACTGCATACCTAATTGCAGTGTTAATTAGTTGGGACGCTTCCCCTCACTCTTTCAAAATATACGTGTGCAATGTTTTGTAGTAGTAAATTTTTCGATGCAGTTTTTTAAGCGACACTGGAGAAGAGAAATATTTAACGATACAAAATATACTAGTTCCAAAAAATATTAGGAAAAACAATTTCGTCCCTTCAAGTTACAATTTCGTGCAACTGCTTCACTC
Source organism: Gryllus bimaculatus (assembly GCA_017312745.1). NCBI lineage: Eukaryota > Metazoa > Arthropoda > Insecta > Orthoptera > Gryllidae > Gryllus > Gryllus bimaculatus. Next base: position 1,596,129 of record BOPP01000078.1, on the reverse strand, counting down.
AGTCATTCTCTATTATCAGCGATCAAAGTCTTGGATGACTGTTTCAAAGGCATTTACAAAATCTGGTTCTCGGGCACAGCGTAGACATCCATTAATTGATACGAAACTGTATCTCGATACGTTATCTCCAAGGTAAATCGCCAAGATTTAATCATTTTTTAAAAATTTATTTTATCCGATCGATTAAATGGTCTTACAAAAGTGAGGAGTCAAACATATTTACATTAACCTAACATAACTTGCTAATATTATTTCGAGTATGTTACTTGGCATGTTATATATAATATTTTTTATTTTGTTCATAATAATGTTGGTTAATGATTTAGGAAAGGGGTAGAGTTGGTAGATTTATAAGGATTTGGAAGCTTTTAGATGAGTTTTGATGTTTATGACGGTTGAAAATGTCTTTAGGGAGTCTGAATTTAATTCTGTTTGGGGTGTTTGCTTGTTGTTCTAGTTGCAAATGGGGTGTACTTGGGCAGGATGGCAAGATAGTGAAAAATTTCGAAGGTAAGTTGATAAGATGGTTTGTTATTAAAGGTATTTGAAGTTCATTATGAATTTGTCTATTGGGTATAAACTATGATGCGTTACTAAGTTTTCGGAGAAAGTTATTTTGGAATGTTTGTAACAAGTTTATATTACTAGGAGCAACGTTTATCCAGGCTGGACAGGCATATGTCAGAATGGGTCTAATGATACTCTTGTAGAGAAGCACTTTTGTTTCAACTTTGAAAGAAGATGTAGAATTTATGAGTTAATATAGTTTGACAGCTTTTGCTGTTGCTTTTTTTAGGACTGGCTTAATGTGTTGCTTCCATATGAAGCGTCTGTCTATTAGTACTCCCAGATATTTTATAGGTGTGGAATTGTTTGGCCAGGGGATTTAGGAGCTAATTATTTTTAGAGGTTGGGGATTAAATCATATCACGATATCATGTCATGATAACTTGAAAAATCTGAACTCCGTCGACCGACGAACTAGAATTAAATCTGAATATGCGGTTGGGAGGTCTTTATGAGTCAATCAACAGTCGTTGCTGTTGTAGCCTTTGGCGGGCCAAGGCAGCGCATTATGCGACACATTAAGGCTGTCCACATCATTGACATTTATTTCTTAACCAAATGGATCTACTGCGTTGAAATGTCTATTAAACTGAACAACTGTATTGCACGATGCCTCTTAATTATACCCTTTTATCCCTCATCGCGCAGAAATACTCGGGTGCAGGTCTACTCCTCAGTGTGTTCTTTGGGTCGTAAGCTGGGGCGTTTTTTGTGAACAGAGTATGAACATAGTTAATCCGGAAAGCAGGGATAAATTAAGACTTACGAAAGTTTTGCACAATTTATGTTTTCTTTTCTTTAAAGACAGATACTAATTGATTATTATCTTGCTGCATATGTATCCATAATTTAACAAAAGTTGAAATAAGTGATGAATAAATGCCACTTAAATATTGAGACTTTTTATTTCTGGCATCGAAAAGTTGTTTTTGTGCCTACTTCAGGCATGAGTTGAGTGACTAAGACTGTGCTTACACTAATATATTTTGCTGTTTTATTTTATTCAATTCAGATATTTTGTGTTGCTCCCAATGTAGTGTTGTGACTGTTTTTAAAAGTAGTTTTCAAACCTAACTGATTTTCATCAAAGGATTGTTTTCATTTCTAAAAGAGATAGAATAAAAGAAGCGGCAACAAAACATATGAGTGCAAGTCACTATATATTGGATTACTCAGTGCACGACATTAATATCGTAATGTTATATGTGGAGCTTTTAGAAGTTAATTATTGGAAATAAAACAGTCACCAATCTTAATTTCTTCCATAGCCAATGATTTTAAACTAGACCGTTATTTAAGTAATTTAAGTAAGTATTAAATAAACAATCAGTTAACAATTGTTTCATCTTGCTTCCAATTCATTTTCTTATGCCTTTTCACGTATAAGAGCGATCCTAATCTCGATCAATGTCACTCAATATTGAGGACCATCTGCAAAAATATTGGTCCTCCAAGGAACAAGGATTTGGCTGCAGAGTCGATAGGCCAACCGTCTCCTCGACCGAATGTAAATTGGGGACCAAATAATCCCCTCATATTTTCACGTGAAACTTACATTCTAATTCTATATTTAAATTGGGGACCAGCCAAGATAAGGAAAAAGATTGATTAAGAAGATAAGCACGTCAAGAGGGCCGCCGCCGCCGGCGGCATGCTGTCCATCTTTTTCTTCTGTCTTATTGAAAATTCTCTCAGACTAGCTCCTAAATCAAAATGAAAATCAAAGAAAGCACAAGAAGAATGTACAAATTTCGTGTTCAGAGTTGTAAAATACAGAAAAAGAAGAATATAAAAATGGCAAAATAAGCTGAATTCATTCAATTAACGATTGATTTAATTGAATGAAAAACAACTTAAACGAAACCATACTTCGTAAGAAAAATGTCATTCCTAGGTCTGGAAAATTAGGAGAGAGTTGTGTTTTAAAAATAATGGCTATGAAAATTATCTTCGAAAATCAAGTGTCACCTTCTCTTTTCTCTTTTAATCTGGAACCGGATGAGGTAGTCTGTCCACAATTTTAGCGTGTCCTTTGCTGAGTCGTTCCCCAATTTAAAAGGAAGGTTTAACTTCTCTTTTCCTTCTGGTCCCCAAATTACATATGCCGATTTCCTCATGGGATTGCGCGAGGCTCTTTGTAGGTTGGGTGGGGCCCCGACGGCCCATGGAGCAGAAGGGTGAGAAGGGGGCGCCCTCAAGAAAGGGCGGACCCTCTTTAGGGAGCTCCTGCACTCGCCTTGGGCGGTCCAGGCAAGTAGTCGCGTGTCTAGGTGACTTTTTCGTCCGCTATCATAAACATTTACTAGCATGCTAACCGATGTTGTACTAACTTCGTGTATAGCTGAAGTTATTATTCCCAACTATTGAACAACTGCGTTAAAATAGGCTGATGTAAAGGAACTAATGGATGCAGTTCAAGTGAATAACACGAAGGGAAGCCAAGACCAGTTATTTCATTTATCGGCAGTGTGTGTTTCAGTTCTTTTCTCACCACCACCTTTCTATGAGAAAATAAAAATCTTAAAAATAAGAAATATGTATATATGTATGTATTCGGAATTTTAAGGTTGGATTAATCCAAGTTTTGCCAGCTAGCAGTGTTCCCGGACTGGGCTCTCTATTTGTTTTTATTTTTAATTTTTTTAACTTCATTTATGAAAGGTCGGTTTCCACAACTGGGACATGACCGACAATTATCAATTTAAAATGTATACAAAAATATATATTTTGTATTTATTTCATTACGCAATTACATACAATTCATACAAGCATATAACTGGTCAAAAAGTATCAATATTTTGGGCACTTACGACATTGGGATGGATACACATATTTATATATTTATATTAAACGTTACTTTGATATTAATATCTAGATGAGATGTAAGTAAAGGAGGGTAAATATTAAAGTATCAATTTTTGAGATTTTTAAAAGTTGTAAGACTTTTATACATTTTTCTGGGGAGGAGAAAGAGTTACAAAATGAATCTGTTCTTATTTATTATCCACGCCTAGGGAAACATGTCGCCAGCACGGGGTATTTGCTTCACCTTATCTAGCATATTTAGCATGCCTAAGATTTTTCGTCGTATAGATATAGAAACAGGCGATTTTAATGGAAAGTAACAAATCTATTAACAGATCAACTACCATTCTGTCCGGCAGCCACCCGAAGGTGAAAATAAGAAATATATTTTCTTTAAATATGAATATTCATACAGTATCTATAGTTACAATTTATTTCGATTATTCTTAACAGAATTCCGACAGTTGAAATCCTTTTAACGGATGCTGAGAGTTAATGTTCGCTTCTCGGTCCACGAATTGTGATGTATTGTTGTCTAGGGGGTGGATTTTGATGACCTAAAATATTGCCAAAAATTATCGATAAAATGCTCTTAAAATGATGGCCTAAAACAGAGGAAAATGACAAAAAAGAGCAAAACCAGATCAGGTAAACATACTGGGTATGTTTATCATGTGTTAGAGGATTTTTCCTCTTATTTACTTATTTATTTGTTTATTTATTTACGTCAAAAATATGGGGAGAATTTGAAGTTACATTTTTGCCCAGAAACAAAACGAGGGCCATCTCAGCATTGGCTTGAGGATCAACTGGACGAAAAGCTGATCGTGATAGAAGTCATTGACCCAGAAGCTGAAGTAGAATACTTGTTACAGGTTCTTTACAAGTTACATTTCTTAGACAATCCAAATGGTATATAATACATTAACTGTCATTGTTAATATTAATATTACTTTCTTTTTAGATGCTCGGTAAGTGTCTAATTGTAAAGTGTCTTCTGTAACAGTTGTGCGGCAGAAAAGAATTTACTTGGGACTTTTGTATCGAATTTAATCGTTTAATGTCATCTGGCAGGGTGTTGTAAAATAATGAACGTGTATTATAAGTTAATTTTTTGTAGTGAACTGTTGATACTGTTACCTGATTACTACGTCGAGTGTTGTAGATGTGGACAACGGCGTTTGCTGAAAATATATTCCCACCCTTAAGTAAGTCTTTTTTGACAAAAACCACTGATTCATATATTAAGAGACAAGGTAATGGTAAAATACCTAGACTAATAAAGAGAGGCTTACAAAAATTACGTGGATGGGATTTGCTTATTATTGTTGTTAAAGTGAACTCAACTTGCAAATTTGTTGTTTAGACTATTCTTCACCACGAAATCTGTCTTCTGTTATAGCGAAATGAGTGGAACCGCAAATGGTTCACGACACGTACAGCGGCTGACATTACGATTTCTGAGCGAAGAAATTGAAAATGCTACTTAGGATTTCTGTAGAGAACATTTGTTGCATCTCGTAAATATTGTTTGAAGCAAGTACCATTATAATCGATGAAATCAATTATAATTATTTAAAATGACGGGAAAAGGGAAAAAAATACTTATTATTCGAAACTGACGAAACATTTAAAAGAATGTCGTATTAAAATTGGTCATTTCCTTTTGTCATAATATAAAATGAATATCTGTACTTATATGTATTTTTGTAAAGAAAACTATAAATAATGACATTTATTTAAAATTCGTCCCCTGGTTATGGCGATATAATAGTACAATATTACCAAAAGTAATTTGGCCTTTTGGTTATCCTACCTCGAGTTTCGCCTAAGGGGTCTCGCAGCTGAACGTCCTTCAATCTTGAAAGCGCTTGAACACAATTTAATTTAAGTAACCGACAGTAAACAACACCAGTGCCTTAATATCTCGTAGGATTTTTATCAAAGTAAATATTTTCTTGGCCCTTTTGACCCGACTTGAAATCATAAGATTATGCAAAGAGTTCTTTATTTAAGGGGTGATTCACATACGGACATCTTGAGGACCAAGTCTCGACGGCGAGAAGGATTGTCGACACTGGCCTAATAGCTATTTGAATTCAGCTGCTCCCCGGTGGACAATTCTAGCGGCCGGCTTGAGTGATCGGAACTGTTCTGTGGTTTCTCTCCTCAATACCAAGGGAGAAACCACAAGGGACAAATCGCATTACGACAGAATCTTAAAAAAACTGTCCAAGAACCGCGCGCGATCATCCCTTTCACATCTTGGATACTCCTTCTATCCTTTTCAAACTCACAAACACACACACACACACACATGCATGTATGCATGTACCACACATCTCGAGCGATCAGTTGGGCGGAGTGGTGCATACGTGGTGCTGAAAATTCCGCATGTAGGTAGCGGAAAATAATTTTCCAGCGAGGGTGGAAAACCGCCAACCAAGATGTAGCGAGTCTCACATTTTGGGGAGTAATAACCACAGCAGTTGTGGCCCCCATATCAAAATGATCAATCTAACCACAAATAATTGATTACTGTTATGGGCGTGTCAACTGCCAAGGTCACGTGTCCCGCAAGTTCAGTGCATGTTTTGATCGCGGAAGGGGGCGGTAATCTTCCCTCGCTGGATGGAGAGATTCGACGCCGACTTACGTGAAATATTCCCCAACCAGGTATCTCCCTCCATCAGGGTACCGCCCCAGTCGGGACAAGCTCTAAACTCCCGACCGGTCTCCCGGAGAGAGAGGTAGTGTAGTGCAAGTGTGTAAGTGGCGAGGTGTGTGGTAGTGTAAAAGGGCGAGGAAAAGACCAGGAAGAGGTAGGAAATTCCGCGCGCGGTCCGTGGCCCGTTTGTTAGGGTACTACTCCGGCATTCGATTGGTTTTGATCGGAGCAAACCGAATCAAACCACAGAAAGCACCTGGAAACACGCAATTGAAAAACTTTCCGCCGGAGCAACGCGTGCCCTTGTTTTGGGCCGAGAGGCGTCGGTCTGGTGGCGCAGAAGGGGAGGTGTATGGGCTAGGCTGGCCGCCGGTGCGCCTTCCCCTGGGAACGCATGCAAATGGAGCGACCGCAGCAGGCCCGGCGCGGCCCGCGGCCTTCCCATCTCGCGCATGGCAAAACGCTTCCGCCCCCAGCGCCCACGAGTGGCCCGTGCCCTCCCTTCCGGGGCGCGCCCTTACGCCGCTTCGCCCCGCGCCTCCGGACCACACTTGGCGAGCCTTCGCAAGCGCCCCCCCTCCTCCCTCGCTCCGGACTCTGAGCGACTTCCGGCTGAGGGCAGTGAGGGATGCAGCCCGGAGGCTGGGACCTTTCAACGGTGGGTCGCCCCACCACCTTCGCCGTTTCTCATATCCTCGGCGCGATTTCCATACGGAAAAGATCGCTCGGCGCGCAACCCTTGCCTTGCGGCACCCCCTTCGACATCTTCCCACATTTTTACGCCATTTGCTGCAAGGCTCAACTCGAGGAAGAGGGACCATCTCGTCTCCCCTCTGGGGTTCTTTCGTCAACATGAAAGGCATAATCTCCATTTTCTACAACCATTTTAACAAACCTGAAATGCAACAGAATGTTTGCCGGGTGAAGGTCTGCATGAGGAAGGAAGTAATGCGGTCCATGAAACCTTCTGCACTGGGTCAGTAACTGTCTCTACCCGACCCTTTCCCACATCCATTCGGTGGAGAACACTCACGTACACATGTAACCAGTTCCACTCTGTCCTCGCGACAATCGCTGAAACTTATGCACATATTCTTTTCGTGATTTGCATGCACGGTCAGGCTAACTCAGCGAAGGGTGGCATTTCTGTGTAGATTTTCTTCTCCTATTTCACAAACCTTTCCTCTTCTTTCCTGAAGGAAAAGACGAATCACTTCCGCAACAATTATAACATTATTGTAAACCTAAAATGCAACAATATGTCTAGGGGTGAAGGTATGCATGAAGAAGATTTTAAAGCAGTCCAAGAAATGTTCTGTACTGGGTCAGCAACCGCTTCTGCTCGATCTTTTCCCACATCCATTCGGTGGATAACTTTTGCCTATACCTGTCGTCAATAGTTGAAAGTTATGCACTTCTTCGTTTCGCGATTTGCATGTACGGTAAGGCTAAGTCTGCGAAGGGTGGCATTCCTCGGTATGATTTCTTGTCCCCTTTCATGTGCCTTTCCTTTTCTCCCCTGAACAGGAAAGTGGTCATTTCCACGACAATTTCAACGTTATTGAAAACCGGGATGCAACTGAATGTGGCAAGGGATGAAGGTCTCAAGAAGATGAATTAGCAATTTGGGTTAGGAACAAGTTCATCATAACGACAGTTGGAATTTTCAATGTGACAACCAACTAAATTCGTTAAACGTCGAGATAAGAACAGTTTCATCCAACTTCTCAGACGTTTGCAGATGCGTGACCGTATGCGTTTCACGAAAACGTAATGTTCTCTTCACTAAGTGAATTTTTCTCAATTCCAAGTTAATGCATATGCGGTTTCTCAGACCTAAAATTATTCATGACATCTGCATTTTATGTAGAGTTTTCCCGGTGGTGTGAAGTCTAAAATTGGAAAGATGAGCATTAAATGTAAAGTACTTACGTAAAAATGCTTTAACATGTTTGCCAAATAGAAAAATAATTAGAACAAGATCTAGAAGACACATAAATGTACTCTAAAAAAAATTGATATTAACATGAAATCCTTTCTGTTAAACACATTTTATTGTTATATTTCATAATAATAAATATAATAATAAAATAATATAAGTAAAACAATAATAACAATAGTAATAGTAATAATTATTATTATTATAATCATATAAAAGAGAGAAAAAAACAAAAATATTTGAGTGTCTGTGTTTATTAAGGTCAGAAAACCATTACAATTTGATAACAGAAACAAATAACTGTTAGTTATTTAGCTATCTAAAATATAAAAAAGTACAAAATATAACAAAAAAGCAGTAGCCTATCCATGTAATACTTTGAAGTAACCAAAATTCATAAGTTTCGGATTCCCGGGCAGCCGAGGAAACTGGCAACCATTGCCCCTCCTGCACCTCCGGCCAACGACGCCCGGCCGTGCTTCATCTGTTTCGCGTGTTTACACTAGCAGTGCGCCTCGAGCGCTTCTAATTTTGTAATTGAAATGTTCCCTTCCGTCGGCTTGCGCGGCGTAACCCTCTTGCGACTCGACGGCGATGTTCTGAAGTGCAGTTCTGAGTTGTTCCTGCTCTGTTATTTTTCCATTTAGCAACGAAATTCAGGCGTACGGGCCCCTGGCCGTTGCGTCCAGTCGTGTCGTGAGCAAAAGGCGGGGGAATCTTGTTTCTAGTTTTCCTATAAAATATTTGATAGTTGAAGCATCTAGTGTGCTACTGTGTTGTGACCTGCTCTTTTGATGCTAGTGCTAGTGCATCTTTCCATGTTGCATTAGGATACGTTTTTAAAACGTTAGCTAGTGGTTGTATCACGGACATTGTGGTAAAAGTCTTCTTTTCTCGAGAAAGGAATACTTTAGGCTAGAAACCAACTTCGTCTCGGCTAATATTAAATGTCCACCAGGAGAGTAATCCGACACCTCTAATGTTAGAAATAATTTCAATTCGTTTTACAAAGCAACATTAACAACATAATCAAAGCAACATAAGCAACATAATCTAAAGCTGTTCGCGCTGCTCAGAGTGCCAAGGTCCTCGGACAACAGAATAAATTTCTACACTTAGGCGAGTAATATTTGAATCTTTTAGTGTTTGTTTTAAATTACATAACTATGTCTTGTCTTGAACTTGGAGGTCTTGAAGGAACACTTTACCCACAGGTGGCAGTATACCTACAGGGCTCACCTACAGGTATTTTCTCAACACCAACAATTATTTCGGAGGTACACTAAATATCCAAAAGCTGCGAATTTAAAATATCAGTATTTCATATTTTTTCACACTTAAGTTTTACACTGTTCACATAGTCAACAGCGTGCGTAGTCGTGCTACGTTCACAGAGTAAACAATTCAGTGCAATTGTGCAATTCCCCCCATTTCAAACCCTGCTGTACTGCATTTTTTCCATTTTTGTTTCTTATTCTACATCATACATGTTTTCTAACGTCCATAAATATAGTTTCATTGCCGATAACTTACCCTAGATCCGATGTCATACTTGATTACAACTTGTGGTCCGCATCCATGACGTTTCGCGTTGCTAGTGGCGGGTTGAAGCAATTCCCTCATCCCCTTTCATTTACCGCACATGTATCGAAAACAATGCACGAGATTATCCTTCCACAAACCCTTAGAGTTATATCAACTTATGATACAAAAAGCTTTTTTTCTCTGGGATGTTTATTTACTACATGCACTATAACCCATGTTGATAGTCCACTGTAGCCGAATTTTCTAGTGCATTTAAGTTACGTGGAAAGGAAGCAGTGACTTGAGCTCACTACAATCGAATGTTCACTATATTCGAGTTTCCTATTCATTTATCTAAAATGGATTATTTATAAAGTAGTTACTCTTACAATCCAAAATAGTAGCAATATTATTGATCCCGAAAAACAATAACAAATTATCATTCATTTGCACTGAGTTTCGCAATCGAAGTGTTCTCTGTTCTGGTGGAAAAGTTTGTTTTCCCGGGTGCGTCAACGTCCAAGGCCGTTAGGGCCGCAAACGTAGTGCTTGCTATATCGCTTGAGGTGGTGGTGTTCTCCACTGAGAAAGTGCGCACCTCTACGTCGGCTTGGCTCGGGGATCATATCCGTTGCCGGGTCTCCGCCCCAGCCGGCAAAAACACTAAACTCCCGATTGGACTTCCGACCTGCGTGGGTGCAATGCATCTAAGTGTTGGTGTTCGTATGTAAAGAAAGAGGACGGGACGAGGATGAGAAAAAAAAAATCAAACAGGAAAGTCGGCTCGCGAGGTTTTCTCCAAATCCCTGTTCTCTCCCACCAGCGGGGCACCGCCCCAGCCCGCACAAGCTTTAAGCTCCTGACTGGTCTCCCATATGCAATAGTGTAGTGCATGTAAGTATAAGTGTGTGAAAGTAAAGTGTGACAAGGAAGAAGGAAAGATCGCACACGGTGCGTCGCCCGTTTGATAGGGTACTGCTCCGGTATTCAACTGGCGTTGATAGGAGAAAAAACACGGGAAACTGCTCAGAGCAGCCGGCCGCTAGAATTCCCCTCCAGACCGCAACTGAACTCGACCTAGCTATGAAACTAGTGTCGAAAATACTGCCACCGTCGGGTCTCGAACCTTAGGATCTCCCGCCGAAGGATAGATAGATTTATTATTTCTGCAAGTAGGTATAGAACCTGGTGGCAGAACACTACATTTTACAATAAGATAGGTAATACACTAATTTTAAAGCTTTTAAGGCAATAATAACAATATAAAATAAAAACTAACAGCATTACCTATACACTTTATGACTGCCCTGCAGGAATTTTTAACTAATAAATACACTGCAATTCACTTCACTACACTACACTTCATTTCACTTCACTTCTGGTACACTACACTTGCACTTGACTTCTTATTGCACTACATTCACAACACTTAAGACACTCCATTCAACTACTACTTTATATATTACTTGTATATTTAACAAATGTATTTAATAGTGATTATAACAATACTAAATTTTAAAAATAAAATTATATAGTATATATAACTAAAATAATAACCATTTAATAAGCCTAACTTATACCCATGTCCTTAGTTGGTATAAAGGATGTGGCAAAGGCAACAGCTGTTGTCAGGGGTCGTCTCTGGGGGCAGGGGCCGTGGAAAGGGGTGGAGCCGGGCGTGAGGCCAAAGGGAATCTTCATCTCCCGGATCTCCGGCCAGCCCATCCGACCGGTGCGCGCTCCCTTGTCACCATTCGCGGCGCAGCACATGGGGGCAACACCTCAAAAGATGGCCAAAATGTGAAAACTTTAATCAATTTAACGGAATTTGTATACAATTCATTTTGGCACTCTGATTACGATTCCAATGTCAAAATGGACAAAAAAAAAATGGGCGAATCCAAAATGATGGACTAAAAATTTAAAAGCCTAAAAGGTTTAAATTTTTCATAAAAATTTGTAACAAGGTTTTTAGGGGTTTGCTGATTCCGATTACATATGTAACTTGCAAAAGCAAAATGGCGGATCCAATATAGTGGATTACAAATATTAATACGTCTAAAAATGTTTTCACCCGAAATGCGGAATACGCTAATATCTATTTATTCTTCTCAATGCCCTAATTGTGAAGTTTTAAAAAATATCGTTGTGGAACTTACAAAATTTTCTTTCTAAAACAAGTTAATGTATCAATTTGTTTAAACATTAATTATTATAAAGAATATTAAACATTGGTTTATAAGTATTGTAATACATGCCGAAACAATGTATCACTATCACAATTTTCGTCCCACTTATACTAATTTCAAAATGGTAAAACGAGAAATAGTGCTCGTCACTAGTAATATTCCATGATGCCGACGGTATTGTGAACTAGGACCTTTCTTAAGCGTGGTAATTACACCATCTGGGATAGTTTATCAATGCTTATTAAATTTTCCCTAAATAAAATTTTGATGTACTAAATAATCATGTGGCAATCGTGCGCTTTCCCCAATGATTGAACCGGATTGATTTCCTTATAGGAAAGATTATAGTGTGTGTTTTCTTGCAATGATTGCATATGTTGCTGTGTGACGAGAGAAATAAACACTTCTCAGAATTGAGATGAGCAGAATAGGTTGTGGGGATTTTTTGTGCAAATACGCACCCCGTTAATCATGGCGGAGGCGGGACCGGCTGGTAGGCAATGACACGTACAGGGGGACGGAAAGAACAAAACAGCATTCCAAACAACATTTGTTTTTTTTCCGACTTTTGGTCAGCTTTTGAGGTCTTGCACAATACATGTGTGTGGCGGGGTGGGGCGGTGGGGGAATGAGGCGAGCGCTGGCTGGCGGGCGGGCGGGCCGCGGGCCTTTTTTATCGGTGCACAAAAAGCCTGCGGGGCGACGGAGGGGGGGGGGTGCAGGCAGGTGGGGCGCCGCGAGGTAATGCAAGGAAGGAGCAGCGCCTCGTCATCATGCATATGGGTGCAGGCGCCAGGGGAGCGGAGCAGAGCGGCGCCGGGCGCCGGAGGCCCAGGCGAGGGCCTCGACCCCGCCCCATCGTTCTGCCCCCCTCCCGCCACCAGCATCACTCCGGCCCAGGTGGCCGCGCGCGCCCCGCTCGGCTTTTACACTTACAGCACCGCAGCACAAACCAGCAGCCTTCCCTTCACTACATTCCCGAGGGAAACGGAAGTGCTATCTATTTATTTATTTCATATTTTTCGTAACACTGTCCTGTTAATATATCTGCATAACGCAATCCGATAGAGGAACGAGTAGGTAATGTTAATGTCCACCGGCCGTTAAGGCATTAACATTAGACGGCCGTTTGAAGTATCTACTGAACTTCGAAAAACAAATGAAAAACAACATAAGTAACACACACATCAACATTAATTTTTCATACCCTATCTTGGTTATCACGGGCAACAAGTCGACACTTGCACCACTTGCAATTTCCAAATCATTGTCTGGAATAACTTCCATCCTAATATGTGGAACGTATATTTGTTTCCGTGTGTGTAGAAACAAAACTGCAAAACCCTGACTATTTCATAATCTGGAAGAGCCTGGGTCAATTAATCCGAACTATAAACGTTGAATTGTATTTCCTTTTTACTTTCTTGCCTTACTTCGCAAGAAGAGAAAAGTATTGTGATCGCATGACAAAAACCTGCAATTTTTTTACAGAACTATTATTATCGGGCTCTGGTAACGAAAAAATAAATAAATGTTGTTCCAATATGAAATAAATTACATCTTCTAACATGCTGTGTAGTCAGAATTCACGTTTGTTGGTTCTTGATACCGAAAAATTTAGAGTACGGCAAATGTCCCTCTCTGTGTTCTGAAGACAAGCGACTAAAGTTTGCGCCAAAAATGAATTATTCCCCGATCGAATTGGCCGAAATCGAGACCCAACAAACTTCAATCACTTATTTTCGGTTTTGGTGGTAGGTCTTTATTTGAAGCCTGAAGATGTTCTAAATTATCTCAAACATAGTTCCGAATTTTTGGTTAAATTTAATTTTCTCGGGTAGTGCAAAGAAAGTTTATAAAAATAGCACAATTCCAATTTCCGAAAATTCGACACTCTGGACTTTCTAAAATTGCAAAAGTTTTCCTCCGCCTATATGACTTATCTAAAACTGTCAATATTGACATAGAGAGTTTATTCTAAAATTAAATTACATTTTTCATTAATTACATGTAAAATGTTTTGAAAGTATGAGTAGTTTTTACGTAATTTGTAAATAAATAGTGAAAATATTTCAAAAAATAGTGATTCAAACAAGATATTTTGATTCTTCAAAATGTTTGGACCTCGTTCGATATAGATGATAACAACTGAATTTTTTAATATAGTTGTTCGTTCTCTAAGGCGGTTTGGATAGGGGTTACGCAAATTGTTTGCTAAACTTCTGATTATAGATATTTATACAACAAGGGCGTTATATGTGTTATAATGATCGAACGGTAACAAAATTACCGAGGGCCATTGGCTCGAGAGCATTATGTTGCCCGAGATCATTAGAACCAGTTGACGACCTAGGTAAGCCTACATCATTTTTATTTTTCACCTAATTTAATTGATTCATATTTATTTATATACTAATTAACTAGATATTAACTTGATTTGGATTGTCTTTTCGCATTTCCTTCTCATATTTCTCTTTCATAATTCACTTTCATAATTCCTTCCGTTAGGGAACATGAAGCATCGTTCAACTGTTTTCATATTTCCCTCGTCACCACGGTTGTTTCGGTTCAGGTAAGTTGTACTGTGTATATCGTTCTCCGATTCGAAGGCAATAACAAGCTATAACGTATCAGTAAAAAAAATATATTTTTGCTGTTTGGATACGCCTTTGCGGATTTAAGTAGTATTTACGTAATCGTTGGGAACAATGCGAGAAAGCACATGCCGATGTAGCAGCTCCGCATGGGCCAAGTGTGCGTCCGTGTGCGCCGCCCGCCCACTCGCTTGCCGGCTCCACCCTCTGCGCACCATTGAATCATCCGCGACTGCGGGAAGACGTTTTCAAGGCGAGCGAGCCCCGATTCATGCGGCAGGGAATTTTAAGCCCCGACGCCGCCGCCGTCGCAGCAGTTCATTGCAGACGACGAGAGATGTGCATATTTGACTAGTTGGGGATCACTGCCAGCTGCCTCCGGGCCCAAACGATTCTTCCGTGAATGGGACACTTCGGCGAAGACGTTGGATAAGATGATGTTTTTCATGTCTCATCTCTGCAAGAACAATGACATCAACGCAAATGTTAGATCTTTGAGTTTGTTGCGTTTAAACTCTAGAAAAGATATAGAATTTTCTGAGAATCAATGTCGACAAGTCGTCTCACATGAATTTCGAGAGAAGGCAGATGAGTCGTGAGAAAGAATTTTCATTTGTTGTGAATTCCGACGTCAACAACGTGGCAACATTATTATTCTTGAACATCCTACCATGACCGTTATTTTTCTCGTGAAATGTGACGTAAATGTAGTAATGGCGTTTCCAAAATATTATTTTGAAATCAATTTTTGACGATTCATCTTCTTATTTAAACTTCATTATTAAAACATATTTATTAAAATCTTTATGCATTAATTTATCCATATCCATTTTCTGCGAGAAAAAATGTCATAATTGAATAAATGCATGTATATGGTGAAGAACAATAACGTAATTTCATTTTCTAAAACTTGGAAAAGCGATAAGCATCATATAACTTGTTGAAATCAGAATGAAATATATATTCAGTGAGCGCAATTTTCGCAAGTGTCTTTGCACGATAGCATTACTAAATAAAAATAAAGATTTTTCAATTCCGTTTCTTGAAATTTTATATTTTTTGCATTTAAGCCGTTGTCCTCGTGAAGATGCGATATGATCGTTAACGAATTACTCGTAGGAAAGAGTCAAAGAATAGTTTGTAAATGTGTAATGAAAATAAATATACAAAATTGGTATGTTTAGTTTTAGAGAGGGAAACAAGGAAAGGAAAACAGAAGATTGATTGGTCATGGTAAATGACTTAACGCAAGGAGAAGAGAACTGAGTGATATGAAAGTAAGAAAATTGGCCTTCGTCTCTAAAATGTTTCAGGAAGCTTAACCCAAAAGAGGATATTACAAAAACCGTAAAGTATTTTTGAAAAGTTGTCAATCTAATCATTCGGCTCCCAATCCATAATGGTTCTTTACTGTCGTCAATGGACCACTACTCCAAATTTCTTCTCACCATCAGCTCCGGTCTTATTTCGTTTGCAAATTCTTCACCAATGAATTGCCTACGAGAGAAAAAAATCTCCGAAAGAACCATTATTCATACAAGAACAGCAAAGATTATACAGAGCGACAGATGAGCATATATTTGATGTAGTAGGAGAATGTCAAATTTGATTTACCATATGCAGTAAAAAGAATCATACGGTTTCTGGCTAAAGTGCACTTACATAGAGTAGACCAAAGAACTCGTGTAAAACACATAGGTTTTAATATCTCGCTTCTTTAACTATTTTATGTGCCTTCCTTTACATGTTACTGTAATAAGTATTTGTAACAAAAGAGTTATATCGAGACCATACCTCCGTTCCTGCGTTCTTTCGTGTACAGTCTTGGGGTTGAAATGTTTAAAATTTAGCGAAGAAAAACGCTTCACACCAAAATTCACGCTGAGAAGCAATGATGAGTCCACATTCGTTGAATGTGAATGATAAAAAAGGAAGCAAGTGTTCTTTTTCGTATGATGAGAAAATGAAGATCGCCAGCGTGAATCAAGCTGACAGTACTAATACATATAACGGTACGACTGAAAATAAGACAAAGAAGTAGATTATCATACCTTATATAGAATAACTTCTCATAACAAGAATAAAAAAGCGATAAAAAAAGAATTTGCTGAAAAAACACTAAAATGAAATTAGGAGAGCGAATTTTATAAGTAATTCAATTCCGCAATCGTTCAGGGAAGCAGCGAAATTTCACTCACACGTTTGATTATCTGATTGATTCACTCATTAATGTTTTCGTTCCGGTCAACTGCTAAGGTCATTACTTCCGAAAGTGTAATGAATGTTTTTACAGCGGTCGGTAGTGGCGATGTTCACTGCTTCTTGGGGCTTGCGGGCTTTTCTCCAACCAGGTATCTCGCAATAGCGGGACACCGCCTCAACCAGGACAAGCTCTAAGCTCTCAAATGATCTCCCGGCATGTGTGGTAGTGTAGTGTACGTAAGCGTAAATGTGTGTAAGTCCGTTAGTTAGAATATTGCACCGTCATTCATCTCGTGTTGATCGGAGAAAACACGGAAAATTACTGATCACAGTAGCCAACAGCTAGAATTCTCCTCCAGATAGCGGCTGAATTCGACCTAGGAGTTATCTAGTTAGTCGATAACACTGCCATCGTCGGAACGTGAACCCTAGGACCTCCCGGTCGAAAGAACTGCAGAGACATCAATTGATGTCGTCAATTAATTGATCACCTAAGAAGGCTCACTCATACGTATCTAAATATAATTTTCAAGATAGTGCTAACCATAGAATTATATTGAAATGTTTGTTTGTGACCTGTCTCGGAACCAATTTAAATATTTAAATGCTTCCCCCTTGTCTGTCAGGGAAGAAACGTTCACGCAGGCTAATAGCTTTGTTTGTAAGAAAGGCTTAAGACCTTTCTAAAGACGCAGCTGTAGTATGGTACAAGAGACCATTAAGAGAGAAACTTTCGACTGCAGCTGTAGGATTTGGGGTTTACGTGCATGCATAATATTTTCTTGCTTAAGATTAGATATTAATGATCGTTTGGTAATAAACTCACTTTTAAAGCGAAAACTTTTCTGCAACTAACACTGGGCACGTTAAAAAATATGGAAACGTCCGTGAGGGAATAATGGTAGGAAAAGTAAAAACCAAAATTAAAAATAATAGTGTAAGTCATTGAAAGATCACAGTTTATAAACGACCAAGATAATTCAAATGCACACTAGATGAGTATCATAATTATGAAAATGAGGACCATTAGCAAACGAAAATGTATACAAAATAGAAAAAAGGAATAAAGAAGCTGAGAACTTCAGGAAGGAGTCGGTTGTGAATATTAGCCTCTTTACACGGCAGATATTAATCTTAAAAGAAACAACAGGTTCTTCTGCCCACCTGCGTGGCAAACACACGATGTCATTTCAGTTGATGGGTTGTGCAATTGAGAGATGTGGAAATGAAATTGAGACGCCTTTTTACGAATGACACATTAGCGATACAAAAAGTTCTTGGAAAGATGATTCACAGATAAGTGCGTTAATGCACTTCCTAGCACTAGTCTCGCTAGGCTTCAGGTAGTTTCATTGTTACATAAATTGTGTACACATTAAAGCTAATTATATTACTATTACGCAAATCATATCATACTAAATGTTGTCTTAAAAAGCCACCTCACCAGTGTCTTTTAGAATTCGTATTTTAAACTCTTAGTCATTAATATATGTCCAATTTATTTCAATATAAATTGTTATTGAAAGGAGTAACAATAATGAAAATTAAATCTAAAAATCGTAAACTATATAAATAGAAACGAAATAAAAAATCACAAGTTAAAAATAATAGTTTGAATACTTTTGACAACAAAATCAACATAGTAATTTGTAATCCTTTATAACAAGTTTGTGATCGTAAAGGATTACAGTTTATGCGACAACAATAAACACATTTTAAAATATGTCGTAAGATATTTAATACGAAACATTTTACATTCTTGTACATGTATTGACAACGCAACTAATTATAGAAATAATGCTTTTGAAAACTAAAAGAAGAAAAAAATCACAATTTTATCACCTTCCATGACCTTCCATGTGTAAGTCCAGACATAACGTACACTGTACTGGTACAAGCAATTTAATTTGTAGTCAAAAACCTTCTTCTTAGACCAATAAAGAATAAATTTTAACAATAGGAATTTCAATTTAATTGCGTTGAATCTTGACCTTCGTAGGTACGTTAGTAATGGGCATTCTCTTCGACCAATCGATCTTCCCTAGGGAGTGAGGGAACACTCAGAAGAATTCCACACGATTTCCGGTCGGCATTCTTCCCAAATGACTGGCCTCATGGATTTTATGGCTGTGTTATTGATTGAAAAGTGTCAATAAAGCTATACAATGGTTTTATGATTTCTTCCGGAATTAGAGCCATCAGAAGACTCAATAATAAAGAATCACTACACTGTACATAAACTTAATGTATTTCCCCCAGCACTTGAATGAAACAGGAAATATCATAGTGAATGGAGAGCAACCCTGCATTATTTACAATATATTTTGGATTGTAAGGTGTATTCTTCATGTCACTATTAGCTGCTAAACATGATATTTGTCTTGTATTCACAAAAAAGGTACATAAATAAATAAAATTAACAATACTTACTGCCCAGGCAACATTGATTACTTACAAATGTTCACAAACATGATCGGATAAATACGAAAATTGAAAGACATGGTGGGTGCGGCTAGCTAGCAGCTATCTTTTGAATGGAGAGACGATAAAACTACCAATTGTGGGAGGGGGAATCCAGAAGAGTAGAAGGGATAGCCATAAACAGTTTTAAAATTGACTGCTTTTCATTCAGGAATGTAAATACGAGACAGAGAATTAGGCATTTGAAAAGTTCTAGAATTTTGAATTACAGAAAAGACATATTTTAATCAAGATGACTTGGCGAAGAAATTTGCCAAAAAATTACGGTCAAAAGAATGAAAAGGGTCTAGTCAATAAAAATATTTAAAATGGGACTGTTTTTCATTAAAAAATGGTAATTCACGATAGAAAAAAGTTTAAGAATTTCGAAGTTCTCCAAAATGGTCATTTTGTGGATTTGTTGACTCAGTGAAGGATATTAAAATAATAATTGGGTCAAAGGAATGATTAAATTGAATCAAATGATTGGTAAAGGTGGAAGTGTCTATTTTTTTTCAAATAGTAATTTTAAAGACAGTTAACTCTAGCCAGATTATTGCGCGTAATTTAGAAATGCCACAGAACGACTGAATTACCTTTCCACAAATGATCCGTCCAATATGCTACAGAACCGTCTGCATTTGCCGCCTGTAGTTGTTGGGTTAGGTATAAATCACGAAGCTCTCGTTTTGAGAGCGGGTTTTCTGAACCGTTTAATAGCGGGTGACGCCTGGCTAGAGACAGTTAATCTGACCAGCCGCTATGAACTTCTCACTAATCAGTTCCAGATTCGAACAGTACTTAAAAGGAGAACACTCATTGCACTAAGGGTTCTTTGTCACCCCCAGGTAATCTTGCGTTGACGTACATGGTTTCATCTAGCATTTAGTCAGATAGGGGAGAGACAAATGACCAGAGTAAAACTCAATGCAAAAATCTTTCTGGGGGAAAGAGAGAGGGGCAAAGAGAGAGGGGGAAAGAGAGAGGGGGAAAGAGAGAGGGGGAAGAGAGAGGGGG
>BOPP01000078.1:1558071-1576139 GCA_017312745.1 Gryllus bimaculatus | reverse complement strand
GGTACCGGCTCATCGGCAAGAAATTTCCCTTCAACTCAAAACAACAGCCTTCACTTTGAAAAACACGGTGCCGCTCGACTCGGCAGCATTTCCCTTCAACTCTCACCAACAGCCCCTTCACTTTGAAACACAGAAACGGCTCACAGGCAGCATTTCCCTTCAAACCCTTCACCAACAGCCTTCACTCCGATCAAAGGGTACCCGCTCACATGACATTAATTTCCCCTTCAAACTCGCCACAAACAGGCCTTCACACGAAACACTGGTAACCGCCTCTCATGATCGATAAGCATAATATTGTAGTTCTGTTTCTATGGTTGGAATTTCTGACGGAGTGGATTTTCAACTCTTGCATAGAGAGCTATTGTGAAAAGTCAAGACCCCTGTCTGGAGAGAAAATCAGCAGGAGGCTGCACTGATGAAGTTTTCCCGTCCACGTGTCAGTTTCCCTCTAATACCAGGCCAGATACCGGAGAACACTTTAATAAACAGGCCATGAGACCGCGTGCAATCTCTTCCTCGTTTCTCGTTATTTCCTTCTCTCCTCTTGAAGGCGCGCTCCCAACCCACCATGCGGCATTCGGCGAGTCCGAAGCAACCGCTCGCCCGAATCCCGAGAAGTTAGTGTGGAGGATTGTTGCGATTCGCCGAGCCCGAACATTCGGTACTCGCCCTACCCACCGTATGTCGGTCTTCAGAATACATCAAAGGGAGCGAAAAACATTCGCAAACACACGAACTGTTCGCCGGATGGGCTATGAGTAATCTCGCTACTCGGCGAAGCCCGAATGTGTGGAGCCGGCTTTTAGGCGAATGCAAATGTGTAAAGCCTCCTTTCACTGAGGTTAAAGTTTCCCACGTTAGGCACAAGAGTCAAAAGCGCTCAAAGACAGCTGCCACACACAATTGCGGCGCCTGAATGTTCCTTGAATGCAGATTAATGAGGCGAGTTGGTCATGCCTCAAAGCCGCGTGGCAACGATAGGCAAAAATTAAATCGCGTCGTCTGTTTCCCACTTCTCTTTCCCACTCTCTTTCCCACTCTCCTTGCCCACTCTCTTTCCCACTCTCTTTCCCACTCTCTTTCCCACTCTTCTGCCCACTCTCTTGCCCACTCTCTTGCCCAACTCTCTTGCCCACTCTCTTGCCCCCACTCTCTTGCCCACTCTCTTGCCCACTCTCTTGCCCCACTCTTCTTGCCCACTCTCTTGCCCCTCTCTTGCCCACTCTCTTGCCACTCTCTTGCCCCACTCTCTTGCCCACGTCTCTTGCCCACTCTCTTGCCCACTCTCTGCCCACTCTCATGCCCACTCTCTCTTGGAAAGAGAGTGGGAAAGAGAGTGGGAAAGAGAGTGGGAAAGAGAGTGGGAAAGAGAGTGGGAAAGAGTGGGAAAGAGAGAGTGGAAAAGAGACACTGGGAAAGACTGAGTGGAAAAGATACACGGGGAAAGATTGAGTGTAAGAAAGAGTGAGCTAGAGAATGAGAAAGAACATTTGAGCCACTCGTAAACCTTAGAGCTAACACCCCAATGGACTTACCCCATGGATTCCCATGGACACATATGGCTCACTAATTTTTGCTCATCATTAAGAGAGAGCCGGGGAAAACGCGCGAGCAGAAACAGACCACAGCCGACGCGATTTAATTTGCCTATCGTTGCCACGCGCTTTGAGGCATGACCAACTCGCCTCATTATCTCATTCAAGGAACACTTCAGGCGCCCAATTGTGTGTGGCACTGTTGAGCGCTTTGACTCTTGTGCCTAACGTGGTGAAACTTAACCTCAGTGAAAGGAGGCTCTACACATTTGGCATTCACCTAAAGCCGGCTCCACACATTCGGCATTCGCCGAGTAGCGAGCTACTCATAGCCCAATCCCGAACAGTTCGTGTGTTTGGCGAATGTTCGCTCCCTTTGATGTATTCTGAAGACCGACATACGGTGGGTAGGGCGAGTACCGAATGTTCGGTGCTCGGCGAATCGCAAGCAATCCTCCACACTACTCGGGATTCGGGCGAGCGGTTGCTCGGGACTCGCCGAATGCCGCATGTGTGGAGCCGCCTTAAGAGGAGAGAAGGAAATAACGAGAACGGGAAGATTGCACGCGGTCCATGGCCTGTTTATTAAAGTAGTTCTCCGGTATCTGCCTGGTATTAGAGAAACTGACACGGAAAACTTCATCAGTGCAGCCTCCTGCTAGATTTCTCCTCCAGACAGGGTCTGACTTCACATAGCTATCTATGCAGAGTTGAAAATCCACTACCGTCAGAATTCCAACCATAGGACAGAACTACAATATTGATGCTACTGGATCATGAGAGGCGGTACCGTGTTCGGTGTGAAGGCTGTTGTGGCGAGTTGAAGGGAAATTATGTCATGTGAGCCGGTACCTGATCGGAGTGAAGGCTGTTGGTGAGGGTTGAAGGGAAATGCTGCCATGTGAGCCGTTTCTGTGTTCAAAGTGAAGGCTGTTGGTGAGAGTTGAAGGGAAATGCTGCCGAGTGAGCCGGCACCGTGTTCGAAGTGAAGGCTGTTGTTTTGAGGTGAAGGGAAATTCTGCCGAGTGAGCCGGTACCGTGTTCGGTGTGAAGGCTATTGGTGAGAGTAGAAGGGAAATGCTGCTGTGTGAGCCGCTACTGTGTTCGGTGTGAAGGCTGTTGGTGCGAGTTGAAGGGGGCGTCTGGCTGTCGAGCGTCAGGGAGCGTGGCAGGGCGAGACGGCGTGGGGAGGAGACTGGTGCATGACGAATGGGTGTGTCGAAGGAAGAATTTGACGAGCCGGAATCTGGAGGGGTTGTGAAGGAGTTAGCGGGAAAATGAGACGTAAGGTGACAGGGTAGTAACTTGTGGGATGAAGGGATTGATGGCTTACGGGTGAGCGAGTGGAATAGATAATTGAATGATGATTTCGGACGTGTTAAGTTTCGGCAGTGACATCACTGAATGCTCTGAGCCACCTAAGAATTCATGAATGTGAATGCTAAGAAATCGTGGATTCCATGAATAGCAGAAGAGCTGTATGGGGTAGCGAAGACAAGGAAATATTAATGAGTGCCACGATGAATGAGATAAATAAATGCGATTTAGTACGTTTAAGAAATTGGAAAATGAAGTGGGAAATCAAGAAGAAGATGAAGAAAGAAGAGAAAAAGCGTAACATATTATGTATTTGCGTACTATCAGTTCTCAGCATGCATCTTCTGCCCTTAGTGTATTTTTTTCATCGCTCAGAAATGCCCTTAAAAAATAATGACAGTAAAAGATGGAAAAGAAGTACGATGAGTAAAAACCAAAGATATAAAAGGTAATAATAAACTTCTCCGGAGAGGTGGATTTAGCGCAAGACGATGTATAATTGTCAATGGTTCCAAAAGTGTCGAGATGTAACATTGCAAGGTAGAGAACAACGAAAGGAGGAATGAAGGTACCTGGAAGTTTGGAAAGACACTGAGCACTGTCTATTAGGTTGGCGACGTTTTGATGCACAAATCCGGCTTCATCTCATATTGAAAATTAATTATTATTACTGATATATTATTATTAATTAATATTAATTATTTCTTCCAAATATTACTCTCTTGGGATGGGAAGTAACTCCTCCGCTCCCCAACCAATAACCCAACGTTTTCATATGCCTAAACCCGGCTGATTTAGGAATTATCCAGATCGTGCATTAGCCGTTGCATACAGTTGTGAAAGCCTCGGGAATTTGTAGGTTCTGATGGTGTGGTTTGGGCGATGAGGAAAACGAAGCTGCGCATCGCCCCCCTCCCCTTCCCCCTTCCTGTTCAGGAGAGGGCAGGGCGGAGAGTGGTGTTCCGGGGCGAGTGCGAAACCGCGGCCCGGGGGCCCAGCGGCAGCGCAGCGGTGGACCCGATTTGCATTCCACCACCGGCTGAAATTTCGAAAGGGGTGGGCGTTTCGCGCCCGCCCTCTCTCCCCCTTCCCCTCCTCCTCCTCCTCCTCCTTCTTCGCTCTCGACGGCGTGGGAACGCGGCAGGCCCACCTGCACGGCCTGATGTATGCAACAACAATTTTTGCATATTAGGGCTCCACAAGCATGCAAGGTGTTCGTCTTTAGGCATACATAAATAACAAGGAATCGCGCTACTTTGCATGGGGTGGCGGAGGGACAGGTCTCGCCCCTGACGCCCAACCCCTTCCGGTCCGCCACCGCCCCCGGCCGACATTTTTATATCTACATATGAAGCAGCGGCGGCGGCGTCTACGCGGTTCGCACGAACGCCGATATGCAAAAATGGCTGCGTGCGCGCGCGGCCGGGCCGGGCCGGGTCGCGGCCAAGGGCGGAGGGCGGAGGGCGCGGCCGATATGCAAAGCGCCGAGGCGCCGTGGGAAGACGCCCCGCGGCCCTCCGCCCGCCCGGAAGGGAGGCCCCGGAAGGGCGCGGAGTCCCGAGGCGCCCCGGAGGCCAAAGGGCCCAAGCGCCCTTGCGGGAGCCGCTCGATCGAAGGGAATGCAAATCTGCATTTCCGCACTCGACGTAGGGCTTGGGATGGCGCTGCCGTTGGCTCCGCTGCTGACCGGGAGGTCCCAGCGGTCGCATAATAAAATATTTCGGTTGCTCTTTTAAAATTGTTCCAAACGGTTTTCCTTTATTTTTGTTGACTCGTTTTGTACTGATTCAGACAAAAGTATTAAAATAATTTAATTTAAATTGGTTTTATACTGAAAAACACTAATAATTTGGTTTTAATTCTGAAGAATGAAAACAAACAAAAAAATGTGTTACTTACTATATTCCTACGTAGAGTTACCGAAATGGTATGGCAGGTCATAATCGGCAATGAAAATATATCTTATCATCGGACAAAATAATAGTTTTGAACTCTGAATCCAAAAGGGTATGAAAAATTACATGTTTTAATTCATTATGACGGACAGTTGGTCACGCCGCATAGGAATGGCACACAACTCCTTCACCGTTGGCCGTCTAATAAATAATATACAAGAATTAGCTATACTCATTCCCCAAGGGGATTTTTTGGCAATCAAAAAATTGCGCAGCACAACACCGACATCTTCAGACATCTGTTCTTGCGTTTCCCCGTTATTTATATCAATTGTTAACGTTTCAAAAACGTTTAGCATTGAGCTTACCATTTGTTGTTGTTTTTTTGTTTTGTTTTTTTCTGTTGGATCGATACGTTTCATTTGTTGTTACAGTAATGGAAATACAACAGTTTTGGCCTCGCTGTCATTATAAAATCACTTTTGAAGGGTTGCGGTAGCTGTTTGACGCCACTGGTAAAATTCACTCGCTCGCTCAATTTAAGTAAGAAAGAGGTGTTGTTTTATTTTCTTCTTTTTCTTCTTGCCGGTTTCTTGTGCGATTTCTTCACACTACCGCTGCTAATCTTCTCCTCTAATCCTACTTTTCTTAAGGACATAAATTCAATTTTTTCAATATTACATACGCGTACGAAGTAATATACGTATCATAGGGAAAGTTATGCGTTGCTGCGGAAAAACAAGGTTTCAACGAAAATACAGGTTTTGAGTCCCCTGATATGGAAATAAAGAGTTGTTTTTTTACCTCCATTCTTTCGTCGCATGTCAACAATTCTCAACTATGAATAGGATTTTGGCCAAAACGAATAGTGAACAGGCATGAGACCCTGACATATTGAAACGAATTCTTTCAATTGGGGGAGACCTATATAGGAAGCCCATGGAATATTTTCAAACAAATTCTCAAAAATGGCTCCATTTATACAATTTTTCTTCACGTATGTATCAAAGAACGGTTAAACACTTTGTGCTGGTGAAATGTTTGGCCAACACTATGAATTTTCAAAAATTGCAAAAAATTTACATTAAAAAAGCTCAATATTGACTGTGTTTTTTTTCTTTAAAAAATCTTATCTAAAAATTATTTTTTAAATAAAGACATACACAAAAATGTCTTGAAAAAAACGTGTAGTTTTCATGTAATTTCTTCTTAAAATAATTCAGTATATAAAAATGCATTTTTTTCTCAAAAACGAAACCAATTTTTTGCTTTTTAATTTTCTAGAATAGGGGGCACTCAAAAAATGGCATGGACCACATTCGTTGAACTATATGAATTTTTGACAATTGCAAATTTTAGAAATAGCACGAGGAAGTTGTTATCATTACTAGTCCATGTAATGCTGTGAAAATTGATTTCGAGATTTTAACAGAAATAACTGTTTTGGATTCCCCTCATACCGAAAGTTTTTTATTTATTTTAAAATAGGTTTTTGTATACTGTCGTCCATCCAAAACACAACGGTTTATACTATTCATAGAGTTTTTGATAAAATTAGTATTCCCGGTTGAACTGGCCCGACTAAAATCCCTGCAATTTTGAAAAGAATTCATTTAATTTTGGGGTTACTCTAGATAAAACCCTATGACATTTTAAACATGTTCCAATAATGAGTCCATATATTTTCTTTAAATGCGTTGACAGAGTAGATTGGAATACGATTATAAAGATGGAATAACTCCAATTTTCACAGTTCACTCTGAATTATCGAAATTTGAAAACGTTTGATTCTTTTGAACACCATTGTACAATTGCATTATTAAAAATAAAGTTTTATCTTCAAAATAAATTCGTTTTTAACAAATATTGCTTCAGTTAATGTGATGTACGTTTTTATCTGTGCTTCATTTTTAGCGAAATATGGACAATACTGAAAAGAAGATTTTCCCAAAAGTGACCCCAATTTTTTTATTTAAACTTACGTACGGACAGAGCTACATGCATTTGATAACTTGGCATCCCCGCTATTTTGACAATTTTCACCGAAACTTTGAATTTATGGCCAGCTTTTACTTATCTTGAAAATAAAAAAATAACAACTTCGCTGAAAATGATAGCCATATTTCATTTCTACTACAAGGGAACCGAAAAACTGTGAAAACGAGAAAACATCTTTTAGGCGCCACTGAATAGCAGCTGGGAAGACGATAAGGCAGCGCCAAGAAGGTACGCCAATCCAATGAGATTAGGAAATATAAAATTTGAAAAAATCTGCACCATTCTGTAGCACCACTCCTTTTCAAAAAAAAAATTATTGACTTTTTATAACTTCATTCGTTAGAAATGGCCTAACTAATTTAGTTGTCTTTTTCTAACTTAATAAGACGTGCCGTTAGATAAATTATCTCCTGAACTTCATTTCTAATTCTTTGTTTTCTATACGTAATTCAACTCTTCTGAGAAAGTCCATTACCAAGGCCCTCAATTTCTTTGTTTCTAATCTGAAACCTGTCGCAGTTTGCCCCGTATGAGATTATCGTTATGGTCATATATTTATGAACGATAATCAATGTACACGTGTAACACATTGTGCTGTCTGTTTACATAATTTGTAATGTATGGAGCAATAAGAATTTAAGAAATATTTTATGTCAGATGGTTGAAAATTGATGGATTTGTCAACATCATAAAACTAGCGGTGGTGCAACATATCACCTTTTCTCCTATTATTTAAAACGATTAAGGAAACCTAAAATAATTTTGCAGATTGTATACTATGAATACTTTGGACATATCGTGCAAAACTCTCTTTAACAGAATACATTTTGTTGATTTCCTCACGTCTTACAGGATCCACTCCATAAGGAAAATTGAACTTATTTACGACTACATATATGGACAACAACAGTGTTTACATGAATTCTGAATAATGTTCCTGCTTTTTGCTAATACCACTGTCAAACGTTTTCAACACTAAATACTTCAACTCTCGCATCCCCTAATTAACGTTCTTTGTTAACATTAACAAACTGCACACAAAACGGTGTACAATACAAATTTTAGAGAATATTTATGTTAGAACATAGCTGAGATGTTAGTTGCTTATTAAAACAAAAACAAAAACAAAAAACAGCCCCATTTTTCACAATTTCTTGCGTTTTTGGACCCCCCCTCCCCGAGGATAATACAAACGACGCTCGGAATGTCCTAGAAGTACTAAAACTACTACCATTTGGAGAGAATAATAGGTATTGTTACTCAGAAAAAGTCGTTCGGGCGATTTTGAAAACAGGTCATTTTGACATTGGTACGAGGCCAATTACATTTTGGAACAAGTTTCTTGCATCAGAATAGCAAAAGGCCCACATTCGTTATGGCCTTAGGTTGTAAATGTAAATTTAATTTTTCAAGGACGTCGTTCCTTGGCAACACTTCGATATTACCATTCCACTCGTCAATATGTGGAGGACTTGTTTGGGGGGTGTTATGATTGCTATCGTTGCCTTGCGCTCGGTTGCCTTAGAGCCGCGCCTAGGCCTAGACTCTGTCGTCGGCGCCAGAGGCCGTTTAACGGGGCTGACGTCACAGGTCTCGCCTCCCGCCGCTGACGTCACCGCTTGATTGACAGCTGACGTGAGCCGGGCGCGGGCGTGAGGCGGGGGAGGGGGCAGGGGCCGGGAGGAGCAGGGTTAGAGAGGGTCACGACGAAGGATGCGTTAGGAGTGGGAGAGGGAGAGGAGAAAAATGATGGCGAAGGAGATGATTGAGATGATGGTGTAGAAACTTCCGAAGGACACGGAGCGGGCGATTTCGACGTCGCGACTGGGGCTGTGGAAATGGTTAATGGTTGATAACCTTAGGAGGCTGAGAACGTTAGGAAGCTGAGAACGTGAGGATTTTGCGATCGTTAGGTTGTGAACGTTACGAAGTTCCGAATGTTAGGAAGATACTTAACATGAAACCCCTGAGACAGTTTGAAAATGTTCAAAAATTCGATTTGGATTAAAGTTTGTTGTCTGTTGTTTGTTTGCTAGTTTGAAAGACGTTTAATATAATGGCGTAATTCTCATAATCGTTGAAAACTGATTTTCGAAAATTGAAAAATATTCAAAATATTTATCGGAGACTTCTTACAACTAAAATATTTAAGAAACAGACGTCGTTAAGGGAAAAATCTCTCTATTCTTTAAGATAGATTTTAAAAGAAAGTCATGTACAATTTTTCGAAAATTTGAAAATGTTTTCGCGCAATGTTTCGTAAAATTAAGGCAGTTCTTAATTTTTGTTTAAACAATTTTTCTCAAAAACGTCCCCATCCTTTCGATGAAATGTTGTTGTTGCATAGTATTCTGTAGAACGATTAAGAAAATGGTGCAGGTGTCATTTTGGTTGAAAACCCTGATTTTTCGACAACTGAAAAAAGTTTTTAAAAATCTTCGGAGTCTTCCTGAAACTATAATTAGGAAGATACATTTTTTTACTTAATGAAATGTGTTCAGACTCAATGAAAGCTTAATGAAATGTATACAAAAACCTATTTTCTAGTACAATCATGTTGAATTTTTTGAAACTATGAGTATTTTTGGAGTAATAAGGCATCAAAGTTAGTCCACCACTCTGAAAATACTGCGCTTCTTGATCGTAATTTTAGGTGTTTTGAGGCAGTTTGATGCTACGTATGTAAGAATGTCTAAAGTTTTTCATATTTCTTTGTTCGTTTCTTCTATTGGAGCTTTTGCTATACGTTTACAAATTAATAGTTTAGAAATTATTATGAACCTATTTGAAATAAATATGAAATAAAAATTGCTAGCCTTCTGGCACCCGCTCCCAATTTACGCAGTTGGATGTGGATTATTCTAACTGGATAAACTGACGTTGACAAGCTTGTCGATGCTAGCTACAGGCTAGAGGAGAATTCTAGCTGCAGGTAATTCTGATCTATAGTTTTCTGTTGTTTCAATACCAGGAGAGTGACGGAGCAGTACCCTAAACAAACGGGCTGCGGACCGCGCAGCGGTCTTTCCTTCCTCTTCCTTGCCTTTTCGTCCCCTCTTTCTTAAACTTACACTCATATGTACTACACTACCATCCATGTCCAAAGATTAGATCTTGTTCCAGCTGGGTCGATGCTCCGCTGCTAAGATACCTGGAAGAGGAAACCCTGCAAGCAAAAATGTATGTCGACGAACGTAAACGAAACTCAAGTAAACATGAAACAGCCAATAGGTACATCATATAACATGAAAATTGACGTAGATCACACTTCATAACCTATTTACAATATTTAAAACAATCATATAGAATAGAAAGAATTAAATTTCAGAAACATTATCAGTCCATAAGCACGTCATATAAAAATTAATCAAGAATCTAAAAAAATATTCTTCAATAAATTAATAATGATATACTTTATTGTAATATATAATATTACTATATTGCCTTAGAATTTTTTGATTGATTTTTTCTTGATACTGTAAGGATTTTTGTTTTTTGTTCTTTCCTGTTCTATATTCCAGTATTTTGAAAATATCCCTGCGTACAGAAGAATTGCATACACCGCTGTCCACATGTTGAGAAATAACCAACGTCCCTTCGGGCAAAAGAGACGCATTACTCTAGTGTAAATAGACTACAGTGACCTACAGTGTACGTTGTCTATGCGTTGTTCACGTGTAGACTGTGGAACTTTGACCGACACCCATCGCTGGTTTGTCGCCGTGGGCGCGGCGCGTGGGGCGGAGCACTAGGTGCGGATGGAGGCGGGGCGCGAGATGCGTGACGTGGGGCGTGGGGCGCGGGGCGAGGAGTGGCGCGAAGACCGGCGAGCGGAACGGGCGGCGAGGCGTGAGGACGGAGAAGGTTGTGGCGGGGTGGCGGGTTTGCGTGGTTGCGGGAGCGGATGCGGCGGGCGTGGGGCGGAGGAACGCGGGAAGCGGACGGAGCGAAGACACGAGAAGCAGGGCGGGGGGTCACTTGGGTGCGGACGGTGTGCGAGGAGTGGAAACGCGAGCAGTGTAGGTGCGGGCGAAATGTTCGCGGCAGTAGTGTGAGAGCACGTGGGTGTGGGGTAACAGGAGGGGAGCGTGGGCGAGGGGGGCAGGGGCACGAGTAAACCGGGGAGCAGTTCGGGAGCCGTGCGGGAGAGCCGCGGGGAGCAAGGGTGACGGGGTGACAGGGGCAGAGGCGCGAAGAGCGGGGAAGGGCGCGGGGCGCGGTGAGGAGCGGGGAATGGGAGAGGGCGGCCGGGGCGGGGGGAGCGCCAACGTGAATCGGGAGGAGCGGGAAGCAGCGCAGGACGCGTGCCGCGGAGCACAGGCCGCCAGGCACGAAGGGGAGTGGGGCGCGAGGGGCGGTAGCGGTATGGGGCGCGTGGCGGCGTGGGCGCGGCGGCGCGGGGCGCGGAGCGCGGGGCGCGGTAGCGCCGGTGGGGGCGCGGGTGCGGCTGCGGAGCGCGGGGCGCGGGGCGCGGAGCGCTGGGTGCGGGGGCGCGGAGCGCTGGGTGCGGAGTGCGGGCGTGCGGGGCGCGGGGCGCGGGGGCGCGGGCCGCGGGAATGCGGCGGGGCGCGGGCCGCGGAGCGCTGGGTGCGGGGGGCGCGGTAGCGGCCTGGGTGCGGAGTGGCGGGGGTGGCCGGGGCGTGGGGACGGCGGGGCGGCGGTACGGGGCGCGGGGCGAGGCGTAGAGCGCGGGGTGTGGGCAGGTGCCGAGTGCCTTACTGCCGCGCGGGGCGTGGTGAGCCCGGCGACGCTCAAGTGCCCCGTGATTGGATTGACACTTCTTGCGAGGCTGATTGGATTGTGAAGAGGTGTTGTCGGTGTGTAATTGGCAGTAAAGCGATTGAATGGCAACTGTTAATCCCAGCGGCGCCCTGCGGCGCTTCCGCTCCTGGTGCCTGGGGTGACACAAACACACTCTCAGCCGCCCTGAAGAAGGAAAAAAATCCACTGACTTCATATAGCGTTGCTTTTCAGCATCAGGGTTTGGGGGTCGTTGCATTTCAAAGTTTCGTCACTGAAAATGGTAAGACCTATTACGTTTTATGTAAAATAATTTATGTAAGATAAAGCCACGTAAATTATTGCTTATATAATTTGAAGGATCAGGGAATGATATATTTTGGTTTATTGTTGCACCAACCTAGTATATGTTACGAAGAAGTTAATAATAAAAATGGCTTTACGAAAATGGTGGCTAGATCCAAAATCGGCATAACAAATGCAAATGCATATACAAAAAGAAGATATGAAGTGTGTCATAAGACTAATAGTAAACGGATTATAGTTCAATTATGGCAAGAATTCTTTAGATGTACTACGTAAGCGGTGTAGTTTCAGATACCGTTGTCAGAATAACAAGACGTGTATTAAGACGGACTGCGAAGTTGTTTCTTTGTAAATTAAAACATCTTTGGAGTTACCTAGGAATAGCTAATACTGTTTTGCGAATTAGTTAGAGATATTAAATATAATGCCCATGTGAATGTTTTTAAACATAAAATGAATTTTTCAAACTATCCGGCAAATTTCAAACATCTTGTAATGGTGTATCACTCATAAACAATATAAAGTTGTTGATTTTTTCCCTTTGCATTTTCTTTTGTGTGCCGTGGGGCGTTGTGTGCAAGGTACCCTTAATAATCTCTTCCTAGTGCAGGCGATTGCAGCAGCTGCCGGCAACTTTTTTCGCGCCCTTGTCTTGGCGTAACGAGCTAAGTGACAGAGCCATCTGCGTTATAAACGGAGAGTTAAATGAGCCGCTCGGTCGTACTCGTTGCTCTTTCCGGCGCTCTGTGAACGCACTGTGCATTGGCGTTCGGCAATTTCAGGAACTGAGGAACTGAAATACGGAACCTTGGTACGAGGCTTACTAGTTGGCATGCTCGTTAATATTTCAGAAAATATAGAAGCAAGAGATGCGTCAGGCTAAAATTTGTTTGCGCGCTTGTACAATTTTGAGGATATTTCACGATGCTGAAGGTACGAACTTCTAATTTTGGGGGAGCGAACTTTAGAGTACTTGAATATCAGGAACATTAAGAAGAGATAGTTTGTCTGTTTGCTTTCAACATTTGTTTCATGCGGTTGATTCATCATCCTGAAACATAGACATTTTAATTTGACGGCGCCCAGGTTTATTACTTTATAATTAAAATGTAACTGTAAACAAAGATAAAACGCCTCTCCACGTGCAAAATATGAGGAAAACGAAGGAAGTCCCAATGCATTCGGATCATCTCGGAAGAGGGGTAGTCGCCTCGATGAAGGTAGTACAAGTCGCGTTCGTTTGATTCGAAAACACGTAATGATTCGCTTGATTCGAACACAGACATCAGTTATTTATTACTTTAATTTCCACAAAATTGTGATTATGAGAATTTTTCAACCGCTAAAAAAAGATCACAAATCTAAGAAGATCCAGCACAAAACATCTACGTTCATAAAATATCGGATTTAATACACCATTGTTAGAAAATACATCGGACTAAATAAATCAATGTTCAAAACACATCGTATTCAATAAACCAATGTTCAAAAAACATTGTATTCAACGCAACAACGCATTCAACGCAACGATCGGAAACCATCGTATATAATACAGATATTTTTACCGAAACGTTGATGTTTGGAAAACATCTACTTCCATGTCACAACTCTTCACTTAACTACTCTTCGCGGCGGGCGAAGAGAGAGATACAATTTTTTAGCTTAATGAAATTGTGTTCAGATCAATGAAAGCTTAATGAATGTTACAGCAAAACCTATTTTCTAGTACAATCATTTGAAATTTTTTTGAAACCTCATGAGTATTTTTTGGAGTAATAAGGCATAAATTAGTCCATACCACTCTGAAATATCTGCGTTCTTGGATCTTTTTACGCGCAGGTGTTTTGAGGGCAGTTTGATGGCTACGTATGTAAGAATGTCTAAAGTTTTTCATATTTTCTTTGTTCGTTTCTTCTATTGGAGCTTTTGCTATATCGTTTTTGACACATTATCGTTTTAGAAATTATTATGAACCTATTTGAAATCAAGATATGAAATGAAACATTGCTAGCCTCTGGCTACCGCTCCAATTTAGCAGTTGGATGTGGATTTATTCTAAATTTGGAATAAACTGGAACGTTGGACAGCTTGTCGATGCTAGGGGCTACAGGCTGAGAGGAGAATTCTAGCTGCAGGTAATTCTGATTCTATAGATTTCTGTTGTTTCAATACAGGAGAGTGACGGAGGGCAGTACCCTAAAACAAACGGGCTGCGTGACCGCGCAGCGTCTTTCCTTCCCTCTTCTTGCCTTTTCGTCCCTCTTCTTTAAACTTACACTCATATGTACTACACTAGCATCCATGTCAAGATTGATCTTGCTTCAGCTGGGTGCGATGCTCCGGCTGCTAAGATACCGTGGAAAGAGGAAACCCTGCAAGGCAAAATGTATTGTCGACGAACGTAAACGAAACTCAGTAAACAATGAAACACAATAGCGTCATCTATATAACTGAAAATTGTACGTAGATACACTTCATTAACTATTTACAATATTTAAAACAATTCATATAGAATAGCAAGAATTAAATTTCAGGAAACATCTAATAGTCCATCAAGTACGTCATATAAAAATTAATCAAGAATCTAAAAAAATATTCTTCATAAATTAATAAATGATAACTACTTTATTGTATAATAATATTACTATATTGGCCTTAGAATTTTTTGATTGATTTTTCTTGATACTGTAAGGATTTTTGTTTTTTTGTTCTCTTCCTGTTGCTATATTCAGTTATTTTCTGAAATATCCCTGCGTACAGAAGAATTGCATACACGCTGTCCACATGTTGAGAATAACCAAAGTTTCCCTTCGGGAAAAGAGACGCATTACCTCTAGTGTAACGGACACAGTGACTACCGTGGTACCGTTGTCTATTGCGTTGTTCAAGTGTAGATGTGGACTTTGACGCACCCATCGCTGGGTTTGTCGCGTGGGCGCGGCGCGGGGGCGGAGCTACTAGGTGCGGATGGAGGCGGGGCGCGAGCATGCGTGACGTGGGGCGTGGGTGGCGAAAGCGGGGAGTGAAGCGTGGGGCGGGGCGCGCAGGAGTGGCCGACTGACCGGCGAGCGAACTGGGGGCGGGGCGTGAGGACGGAGAAGGTTGTGGCGGGGTGGCGGGTTTGCGTGGTTGCGGGAGCGGATGCGGCGGGCGTGGGGCGGAGGAACGCGGGAAGCGGACGGAGCGAAGACACGAGAAGCAGGGCGGGGGGTCACTTGGGTGCGGACGGTGTGCGAGGAGTGGAAACGCGAGCAGTGTAGGTGCGGGCGAAATGTTCGCGGCAGTAGTGTGAGAGCACGTGGGTGTGGGGTAACAGGAGGGGAGCGTGGGCGAGGGGGGCAGGGGCACGAGTAAACCGGGGAGCAGTTCGGGAGCCGTGCGGGAGAGCCGCGGGGAGCAAGGGTGACGGGGTGACAGGGGCAGAGGCGCGAAGAGCGGGGAAGGGCGCGGGGCGCGGTGAGGAGCGGGGAATGGGAGAGGGCGGCCGGGGCGGGGGGAGCGCCAACGTGAATCGGGAGGAGCGGGAAGCAGCGCAGGACGCGTGCCGCGGAGCACAGGCCGCCAGGCACGAAGGGGAGTGGGGCGCGAGGGGCGGTAGCGGTATGGGGCGCGTGGCGGCGTGGGCGCGGCGGCGCGGGGCGCGGAGCGCGGGGCGCGGTAGCGCCGGTGGGGGCGCGGGTGCGGCTGCGGAGCGCGGGGCGCGGGGCGCGGAGCGCTGGGTGCGGGGGCGCGGAGCGCTGGGTGCGGAGTGCGGGCGTGCGGGGCGCGGGGCGCGGGGGCGCGGGCCGCGGGAATGCGGCGGGGCGCGGGCCGCGGAGCGCTGGGTGCGGGGGGCGCGGTAGCGGCCTGGGTGCGGAGTGGCGGGGGTGGCCGGGGCGTGGGGACGGCGGGGCGGCGGTACGGGGCGCGGGGCGAGGCGTAGAGCGCGGGGTGTGGGCAGGTGGGCCGAGGTGCCTTACTGCGCGCGGGGCGTGGTGAGGTCCGGCGAGCTAAGTGCCCCGTGAATTGGACTTGACCCTTCTTGCGAGGCTGATTGGTTGTGAAAGAGGTTGTTGTCGGTGTGTAATTGGCAGTAAAGCGATTGAATGGCAACTGTTAATCCAGCGGCGCCCTGCGGCGCTTACGCTCCTGGTGCCTGGGGTGGGCACAAAACAACTCTCAGCGCCTGAAGGGCAGGGAAAAAAAATCCACTCGACTTCATATAGCGTTGCTTTTCAGCATCAGGGTTTGGGGCTCGTTGCATTTCAAAGTTTCGTCACTGAAATGGTAAAAGCCTATTACGTTTATGTAACATAATTTATGTAAAGATAAAGCCACGTAAATTATTGCTTATAATAGATTTGAAGATCAGGGAATCGATATATTTGTATTTGTTGCACCAACCTAGTATATGTTAGCGAAGAAGTTAATAATAAAAATGGCTTTACGAAAAATGGTGGCTAGATCAGAAATCGGCAACACAATATGCAAATGCATATACACAATAGAAGATATGAAGTGTGTCATACGGACTAATAGTAAACGGATTATAGTCAATTATGGCTAAGAATCTTTAGATGCTACTAACGTAAGCGGTGTAGGTTTCAGATACCGTTGTCGAATAACAAGACGTGTATTTAAGAGCGGCGACTGCGAAGTTGTTTTCTTGTGTAATTTAAAAACATCTTTGGAGTTATCCTAGGAATACGCTAATACTGTTTTGCGATTAGTTAGAGTATTAAATATAATGCGGGTTGGTGAATGTTTTTAAACATAAAATGAATTTTTCAAACTATCCGGCAAATTTCAACATCTTGTAATGGTGTTATCACTCATAAACAATATAAGTTGGTTGATTTTTTCCTTTGATTTTCTTTTGTGTGCCGTGGGGGTTGTGTGCAAGGTACCCTTAATGAAATCTCTTCTAGTGCAGGCGATTGGCAGCAGCTGCCGGCAACTTTTTTCGGCGTCCCGTTGTTTTGGCGTAACGAGCTAAGTGCAGAGCCATCTGCGGTTATGAAACGGAGATGTTAAATGAGCCGCTCGGTTCGTACTCGTTGCTCTTTTCGGCGCTCTGTGAACGCCCCTGTTGCATTTGGCGTTCGGCAATTTCAGGAAACTGAGGAACTGAAATACGGAAACCTTGGTACGTAGGCTTACTAGTTGGGCATGCTGCGTTTAATGATTTCAGAACATATATGGAAGCAAGAGATGCGTCAGGGCTAAAATTGTTTGGCGCGCTTGTACAATTTTTGAGGATATTTTCACGATGCTGAAGGTACGAACTTCTAATTTTGGGGGAGCGAACTTTTAGAGTACTTTTCGAATATTAGGACATTAAGAAGGGATAGTTTGTCTGTTTGCTTTCCACATTTGTTTCATTGGCGGTTGATTCATCATCTGAAACATAGACATTTTAAAATTTGACGGCGCCCAGGTTTATTACTTTATAATTACATGTAACTGTAACAAGAATAAAACGCCTCTCCACGTGGCAAAATATTGAGGAAAACGAAGGAAGTCCCAATGCATTCGGATCCATCTCGGAAGAGGGGTACGTCGGCTCGGATGAAGGTAGTACAAGTCCGCGTTCGTTTGATTCGAAAACCACGTAATGATTCGCTTGAATTCGAACACAGACATCAGTTAATTTATTACTTTAATTTCCACAAAATTGTGATTATGGAGAATTTTTCAAACCGCTAAAAAAAAGATACAAATCTAAGAAGATTGCCAGCACAAAAACATCTACGTTCATAAAATATCGGATTTAATTACACCATTGTTTTAGAAAATACATGGGACTAAATAAATCAATGTTCCACACACATCGTATTCAATAAACGCAATGTTCAAAAAACATTGTTTCAACGCAACACGATGGAAACATCGTAATTACATACGATATTTTTACCGAAACGTTGCATGTTTCGGAAAAACATCTACTTCCATGTCCACACTCTTCACTTAACTCTCTTCGCGGGCGGCGCGACAAACGCAAACACACACCACACACCAGCACACACACACACACACACACACATAAAGACAACGCAACGCACACACACACACACACACCACACGCACGCAGCAACTACACGCACACGCAGCGTGGCGTCCCACGCTCCAGCGCGCGTCGCCGCTCGCGACCCTTCCCCTCCCTCCCCCGGCGCAACTCCAATTTCGCGCGGCATTGTTTCGAGCGCCGCGACGCCGCGTGGGGCGAACCGCAGGGCGCGCGCCCGGGAAAGCAAAAAAAAGGCCCCGAAAAAACCAAACCGTTGCGTCGAAGAAA
>BOPP01000078.1:1536109-1558046 GCA_017312745.1 Gryllus bimaculatus | reverse complement strand
AAAAAAATAGCTGCAAAAACTAAGCGGACTACCCATTTTTTTCCTCCGAGTCGCGTCGCCGGCAAAAAACGAACCCGCGGGCACAGATGTTTAATAATGAAATCAAAGGGCAGGCGTCGTAAGCGAGAGATATATGCGGCGTTGGGAAAAAATTGTTTAATATGAAGGTAATGCGTCGCTGAAGGGGGTGGAGGGGTGGGGGAGGGCGAGGGAGGCGACTTCCGCTGGCACAAAGCGGCGCTGACAATGCGAGGCGAGTGACGTGGCAATGGCGACGGCCTCAGCTACGGAGGGAGGCGGTTGGAGAAGCCAGTCTGGCGTAGGACCGGGCACAATCCTTACAAATGAAATGAAATAGGGCTGGTGAGCGGATGGGAGAGGATTTCATATGAGTATTTCCAGGTGCGTCAGCTTCTTTGCTGGCGGTCCCACGAATGTAGTATTATATAACCAGGGCCGGCATTTTGATGATTCTTTGAAAATGACTTTTAAAAAAGAGAAAATTTACCTAATAAATGAAATAAAAATAATGGGAAAATGACCTAATTTTCTAATAAATACTCAAATTTTTTATGAAAATGTTTTAATTAATTCAATGTATTTTACAATTTCAAATAAGTTTATTTATATAAAAAGTTTTTAATTTAAGAGGAAACAGTATCCTTACCTCCGATCTATCTACCATCTCTTTTGTCGTTGAAGGAAGGGTGTTGAGAAAGTTACCGAAGCCCCCATGTAATTTTGAGAGTTAGCAAAACAGAATCCACAGAAGTAGTGGATTTCGCCATGATGATACAAAAAAACGTTTTTGTGTCATTTTAATTTCATGATACTTGCACTAACAAAATCACGAAAAAGAAATTTAATGTAAAAATGACGCAAAAGTCAAAAAAATACCTAAAAGGGCAAAAAATGTCCCAATGACTCTACTTTTGTGTCCCTGACATGTCATGATAAGTGTTAATTTACAAGTTAACTACATGCATCATTGAAAAGATCACACGTTATCAGACTCCGGGCCCTGCTTATCACCAGGAAGCCTTGTTGTTGCTCTTCCGGTAGAAATTGAGATCCGGGGCCGACCAACATGCCGGTTGTCGCAATTTTCCCTTACAGCTCGAGACTTGTCTCCCGACAAGCATAATAGTGTAGTGCATGAGAGAGAGAGAAATAGAGAGATAAATAGAGAGAGAAAGAGAGAGAGCAAGAGAGAGAGAAAGAAAGTTTATAAGTTTAAGTAAGAGATAACGATAGTGCAAGGAAGAGGACATGAAGATTGCGCGCACTCTCTTACCCGTCTGTTAGGGTCCTTCTCCGGCATTCACCTGGTTTGATCGGAGAAATCACGGAAAACTTCCGGCCAATCGCCACTCCGAGGACTTTCTCTTAATCGGTTGAACTCGACCTAGCTATGTAACTAGTATCTAAACTCCTTCCTCAGTCGGGAGAGGAACCTTCGGACCTCCCGGTCAAAGGCACTGCAATGACATCAATTAAGCCGCTCGTTCTTATTGGAAGGGAGTATTGGTGGTGGTCGTGGTGGTGTTTGTAGGGTGATGATGGTGGTGGTGGTGGTGGTGGTGGAGGTCGTGTTGGTTGTGGCGATGGGAACGGAGCGACGTCGGCGTCCTCGTGTGCAACGCAGGCGCGACGCCGCCGCCGCCGCCGCCCTTTGTTTTTCCTCCGCTTTGTCGCAGTCCTGGCAGCGCGGTGCCTATGCAAATGCCCCCTCCCCCTTCCATCTCGTGCGAGACCAGACGCGTACGTATTTCGGGGGAGCGGATTTCTGAAAAGGGCCTTTCTCTTCTGTCCTCACCGAGGGGTTGTGTATCGTGTACCAGGATTTATGGAATCAAAAAAATTCTTGAAAACCCTCGGGGTAAGTTTGATATTA
This sequence comes from Gryllus bimaculatus, assembly GCA_017312745.1. Taxonomy (NCBI): domain Eukaryota; kingdom Metazoa; phylum Arthropoda; class Insecta; order Orthoptera; family Gryllidae; genus Gryllus; species Gryllus bimaculatus. Next base: position 1,556,152 of record BOPP01000078.1, on the reverse strand, counting down.
AGGTGATAACGGGATTGTAATTAAAATTGAATACATCATCATTTTAAGTGTGGAGCCGGGTGTGCACAGCGGGCAAGCTTAATTTGAAATTTGTGTGCAATGGAAATGTAATTGCTTGAACAGGGCCAACTATGAGAAACGAGTTGGAAATTGTTTTTACTGATTAACACTTTTCTCAATACGTGAACTAAAAGTGCATTTTACTTTGTGTATACGTACGTATATGCGGAGTACATACGTAGTATAGAGAGAGTTATGTAATGCTGAGCAAAAAAAACCGTAAATTTTCGGCAGAAAAAAGTCATTGCCGGGCTCTAATAATAGTGAATGAATCCAGTCGCTAAATTAAAAAAATCAACTAACACTTGGTGTATCCAGAATTTCTGTTCTGTTGGCTCTGAGAGTTTGAAAATCATTTTTTAAATTTTTGGGGGATTTTACATGAAGCCCCCGGACATTTTCAATTTTTTTTCAAAAACGTGTCCAATTTTTTTCTTTCAATTTCTTGTAAGAAAAGAGTAAAATGCACTTATAAAGGAGGCATAGGTACGATTTTAAGGGTTAACTCCGAAGTTTCGAAAATTTCAAAGTGTGAATTTTTTCGGCGTCTTCCAACAATTACAAAATTGAAGATAGAGTTTTCCTTCTAATGAAGTTTATTGTCCATAATTTGTTCTTTCATTAAGATCATCTACATTTTTCGAACACTTTAGTAGTTTTCGCGCAATATGGCATTCAATATGTGCAATTTTAAAGAATAACAAAAACAAGATTTTCTCAAAAACGACTCCAATTTTTTCTTTAAACTTTTGACAGAGATGGTTGTAAATGAATATATAAATTTCTGTAAAAAATTATAGCCTTATAAATTCTGTAAAACATTGCAGGCTTTTGAAGCAGACCAGGTTGACCATGGCTAACTCTGTTTTTAAAAAATCTTCCCAATTGTTAAAGCGATAGTGTTGTTCACATTCGGACGGACAGGCGGACATACAAACGGACGGATTGTCGTTTTTAAAGAAAACAAACCGTTTTCAGGTTCAAGGAACCACTGGTCCAGCGCCGTTCTACGCATTGGTTTGCGGAGTTTGGAAATAATTATATGAGTCGTCATTGGCAACAATATTGTTTATTACAATAGCAGCTTGTAATAAAATAGCGACTAGTCGTAGTGGTTTTTGTTGTTTCCATACAGCGGAAAACTGATGATGATAGCTAAGCCATCGAAAGCTGCTATTGTAATAAAAATATTTTTATCAAGGACGACTCATAATTATTACATTGTAAATGCCAACAAAAATTCACCACAATACCAATATTGCGGTGTTTTAATTCACCGGGGATCTCTCTATTCCAGTGGGATACCGCCCCCGCCGGGACTAAGTTCCCAACTGTCCTCCTGGTAGTACATATAGGTATAAGCACATCTAGGTAAGTGTGTGTTTAAGGGGAGAGGTTAGAACAATGATTAGGAAGGGAATATCGGTTGCGTTTCGTGATCCGTTTGTTAGCGTTTTGTTTTTGCTACTATTGATCGGAGAAATCAGGAGAAACCATGGAAAACTACCTATCAAAGCAACCATTCGCATTAATTCTCCTCGAGTCATCGGCTGGATTCGACAAATTTACATAAATACCTGGTGTTGAAAACCATGACCCGATCTATTTTCCTGTGTTGGATAATAGCAAATTCCAAAACTAAGGACAATATACTGGCAATGCCACCGCTCATACGAAAAACCACGAACGCTCACGTCGTCACACTACAAACCACTTGGCCTTCCGCTTTCTTCTTCCGTAGGACGCAATTGCAACACCGCGTTTAATAAGTGGGGCTGGTGGGTGCTCGTAAATTTCTGTTTGACTCGGTGCAGTTGGGGAGGTGTACACACAAGGTGCAAGGGTATTTTCATAATTTTAATTTTATGTTTTTATTCGGCGCTTCCGGCCGCTGCATGACTCGTTGCGCCTGCTGTGCACCCGCCCCCCCCCCCCCCCCCCCCCCCCTCTCCAGCGCTTGGCCGCAACGACCGACCCGTTATGTCGGTGTCCGTTACATGGCGCCTCCGCCTGCGTTTACCGGGCCTGTTAAGACACATCCGCCGAGCTCATGCACCCCCCCCCCCAGCGCCCAGCGCCGCCTCAAACAGTCGGCGGCTTTCTTTACGCGTTCGCAAGATTTTCCTCGGGGGATAAAATAGTTTTTAATCAGCATGAGACGAAAGGGAACAAGTCAAAAATGCTTTATTTTTCTTTTGCAGGAAAGTTGTTCTTTAAGGCAAGGCAAATTGTACTGCGAAGCAAGTAATCAAGTGTTTCAGCTATCGTGGTGAATACACATAAAAAATTGGGCACGATAATATAAAATGTGCGAGTATTTTTTAATGTTTTCTTCCTCTTGAAAAGTGACAAGAAATGTCTTGTTCCCTTTCTCCTCTGTCCGATTCATTTGGGAATTAACTATTGTAGATTCAGAACCGTAGAGTAGACATGGAGAGTGTAGATCACGAAAGTTGGCTGGAATGAAATAAGACTTTAAAATATTCGCATTGTCGACGTTTTCTAACCTTCCCAACGCTTTTTAGAGGGGGGTGGGGGTAATATAGATATAGTAATTAACTATTGTAGATTCACGACCGTGAAGTAGAAATGGGAAATGTAGATCACGGGAATTGGTCGGAGTGGATTAAGACATTGAAACATTCGCTTTGCTGGAAGGGGGTAACGTAGGTATGGGAATTAACCATTGTATATTCACTACCATGTATTAGAAATGGGAGATGAAGATCAGGGGATTTGAACGTAGTGAAGCAAGCATCAAAACATTTAGTTTGTCGACGTTTTGGAATATTTTTATTCAATCCTCAGGGCCTGTGGTAAAAAAGTATAAAAACAACACTACAGATGCATCTAAGGCAATTACAACATAAACAATACGTTAAACCTCTTTGTTGAAAGGTACTGTCAGCCTTAAATTATATGAATATGCATTTTATGCTCTACGTGATGTGATTACCTATGCATTTAAATTTTCTGCAAAATGGGAATTGTTAATGGAGTAAGGAAATAATTTGTAATGAAATACAACGGCCTAGCAATAAAGCGTACATTTAATTTCATAAAATAAATAAAATCCGATTTAATTTAAATAACGTTTTCTAACAATGAAATTGTTTGTACTTCTTGTATTAATATGAAATCGATATCGAAATCATATTAATACGAATACGATAAAAACGTGCCTGTATTTCTTAATAAAGAAAACGTTAATGTGTTATTAAAAACATTATATTTTCCTGTTTGTCATATTACATTTTCATAAATAAAAGGCGTTTTCAAAAATAATTGAAAAAAATATAATAAGTTTCTGATAATTTTCCTCAAATTAGCATGTTAAATACCTATTTTATTTATTAATCTTCCTTTTCTGAGAAACCATGTCATAAAATAACAATAAATATACTAAATTTAATAAATATATTTATATATATAAGTATATAAATAAAATAACAATAAACAAATTCACATTTATAACCGATAAAAATAATCCATTGAGACCTTCTCCTGTTATCATTGATCTCACTGTTTTTTGTCCTACGCAAAGTGATGAATGGCCACTCTATACAACGAAAGTTGCAAGGTAGAACACGAGATATATTGCCTTAGAACTGTTGGCTTCAAAAAAGTATGGAATGTATTCTTTGCGATACATTGTATAAAAAAAGGATAGTACTTTGAAAATTTAGTAGAAGATCAATTGTTCCCATATCTGACCTCCCTTGATGGCTACTAGACTTGAAAGGTTGTTGTTTTTTACAATTAAGTTAATTGTTTATCTGTTTTCTACTTCTTTCAATAATATGGCAAAATATACCTATCCAGAAGAATATGTAACCTACATTTACTGATTTTGTTTTTCACAATAATTCCTAAAATCACCAAAAATATTGCATCGATCAATTTAGCGTCCAAAGTTTGCATTAGTGCAATATATTAAACAGCTGAGTTCTAAAAGAATTAAAACCGACATTTCGCTAAATGTATTGCAGCTTATGATACGGAAGTGCTGCCACAGAATACATAAGGTGAACTTCTTAGCTATATATTAACTATTTCGATTCACTTTGAAACAAAATTTGTAGTGAACTTAGATTAGCATACTATAACATTGTAGTTACAAATTGCATACGGCATTTCTTGTATCAATGTTCGTAAGCTTACGGAAATATCTTCCTTGCGGGTCTTCAAGAGGTCTTCCGTCGATGCGATGTCCTCGCGATGCTGTCGTCGTAAATTCTGGAGGTGGGAGGTTTTTGTAATGTTCCCCGAAAATTCTGTTTGATGATAATACTGTATAATACGATATATTCAATTAATGCAGTCCGTGAACGCGACTTTCCTTTCCTACTCCTCGGATGAAGCGCCTTCTCGCCACTGACTGTCATTTTACTTAACTTAAAGCAATATGTATGTCCAGTTATAAATCTACTTTACATTAATTTCCAACGTACGAAGTCTATTTTAAATGAATCTCCAAAATCACATATTACAACACAAGCTAAAAATGATACCCGCAAATTACAAATTATATACTATACATGAATGAATCACACAATTAACATAAGTTTCCCCATTCCTAACATCAAAATATTACCCAGTCTAAGTCAGCAAAATTATTACCGACCGCTTCTATTGCTGCCAAGAGAGTGACTGGCCCATTCTAAATAATTGCCGAACCTCGCCTTATTGTCATTTATTCAACATTATGTCCCGGAGCCATGCTTCGTAAAAGACCTTCGAGCACGGAACATAAAGTTTGTTGACGATGTGATGTCCTGACGACGAGTATTCCTTGGTCTACACTATTGGTATGAAACAAATGTTAAAGTAAACGTACGTTCGATGCAATTTCCCAATATTAAATGCCTTGGAGGGATTTATGGTATGTCACACTACAATATTACTCCGCACTGAATATTTGTACAACTTAATTAGTAATATTTGTACAATTAAGTCCACACATCACTTCACTTCACTATGACTCTTAAATCACTTCCTTCGATATTTCTCTGCTCTGCACTACACGACATCGCCCTTCTCAATATAACACTTATGCATCGCTAGATTACCTACTATTCTTAGAAAAGTCCTTCATTTACCTAATAAGACACTAAACTAAGTTTCTATCTAAATTAATTTCCTAATATAACAAGTATATTTAATTAAAATTACCCATGAGAATGTAGCGTGTGCATTATTTCTAAAGCTGGGAAGTTCATGCAAATACATGTTTTTTTATAACGGCCCTATCTGCCAGAAACATAAAATCTGTGTCATGGCAGAATATTTAATCTGAGATGTATGAAATTTCAAATATTATAATGTGATATTTCTTATTTTACAGTTTTCGGGTAGAAATGTATTTAATTGCATTTCATTCCATAATTGCTGTACAGAACACATTCATTTTTAAATAAAATATATTCAATAATTGAAATCGTAAAATTTCTTGATGATTGAAATGGGCGTATACAAAAATATTTTGACCACAGAGTCATGGTTGGCTGAAAAAAAAAATTGTTCCCACATTGTACGATCACTATATTGAATGCTATTATGCAAAATGTTCTTTGTGTTTTATTTTTCGATGTGGCGGCCTAACTGTGAAATTAATTTTCTGGGCACGAGCCTTGTATATTTGGATTTTTTTGTAGACACCGAACCGAAATTAAACATGATTTGCAGGATAGGGTTATTATAGGTTACTGATCTGTTTTTACCAAATGCGTGAGGGTTTTCATTTAAATTTCTGTTATTCGAACTATCTGCATCCAATAATTATTAACATGTGAAATTTCCTGGGGTGTATTAGACATAATTGAAAAAAAAAAATTACCAAACCAATACCTGAGGGCAAAATACCGAATTTGGCAGGTCACACCAACACTAAATGAAGGGGAGTACGAGGAGATAAAGACGGAATTTTGAAGCGGTTTCGGACTCATCGACTCTGAAAACACAAAAATACCATCAATATTTCTAAACTTTAATAGCGCGTAATAATATGAGTAATTCGTACATTAATGTCTTATTGAAAGTTCTTATATTTCTAAAAAGTATTATTACTATTTCTTGAATGTGATAGGGATAATGAAAGTAAGGAGTGGTCGGTGAAATGAGAGGAATTTGTTCCGAAGGCTAATTAAGACGAGGACGAGGGAATCCCGAGAGAATGTCTTGTCCACCACAAGTACCACGTGGTCTAACAAGCTCCGACTGGGGCGATGGCCTCCTGGTGGTAGATTGTTAGTTGGGGAAAATCCTGGCTAGCCGACAGATAGTTTGCCGTCGGATTTCATCATCCAGCGGTCGAAAAGGCTTCAGGCTGCCGCCTCCCTAAAGTTGATAAAATCTTTTCACAAACATGGTAATAGTGATATCATCCAGCCAAACATAGACCCTGGAGATTCGATTTTCGTACGTGAATTCTAGACCTGATTGTATCAAGGGTAGATGGTGTTGTGGCCTACCAATAACTTCAGTTACGGATAGTCTACGGTATTTTGTTATTTAGTAAGTGATGTCCTTTCTCAGTTGTTTTAATAAAGTAATTCATTGATTAACATGTCTCCATCCTACCCACTCCCCTTCGTCATCTTAACTTTCGGTGGGGTAAAACGACAAAAAATTGATATTTAAACAATATATTTTCCAATTATTAATGGTGGAAGACCGCTTTTAATTTTTGTTTTTGTAATTAAGGTATGTGTTGGTAAAAGTTCCCTCGTACATTTCAGGTTTGTAAACGCCCCGCCAATTCAGAAAAAAATCTTCATTTCAGAAGCTTAATTTCAACATACCTTCTTTTATTCCATTGTATTTGTTGCGTAAGTTTTTATAAGAAATGAAAAGATAAAATGGAACTACGAAAACTAAGCGAAAATGCAATTACATCAAACACGTACGTTCGCAGTTGAATTATTATAAAGTTATCTTTACGTTTGGAAGTAAGAGATCCATGTCTTTTAAAATCTCTTCCTAAATGCTGATGGAAATCTGATAGACAACCCAAGAGAGTTTAGAGCGTGAGTTAAGGAGAATGTCGGTGTAACGTAAATAATGAATACAATTAAACATAATGATTGAAATAAATAAAAGTTTTAATTTTTTCTCTACTGCTCTCCATTCTTTGACAACTAAGTAGTCAGTGATATAAAGTATAACTACATAATATTTAAAGATTTTTTGATAATGATATATCTACACGGATGTAGATTTTATCATTTTTTTCAGTTTTAAATATTTTCAACCGTAAATGCAAATAGAGATACTTGTTTAAATGTAGACTTTCATAAATTCCTTAAATTCAATACAAATAACTAGCAAGAATTTATTAAATTTCGCACAATTAACTTAATATCTATGTGTTGCAAATTAATTTAAAATGAAGAAAACATTTTTACTCTTACGATCTCTTGCGTTTTCAATGGGGCTCAATGAATCTGAAATTGAAAGAAATTACCTATAATGCACCGTGTGATTGAATGCTACCCTTTTCAAGCAACGTCTTTTTGTTAACAAATTTGAAAGTCAATTTGTCTCTATCATTTAACCATAATTTACCTGCCTAATTACATGTTATCTAATGACATAAAAACAGTTCAAAAATCATAGTATCATTACGTTGTAGTCAAGTTTCCTCATAATAACACATATTATACCGCTAAGTTGCCAAAATTTATCAGGATATTTTATCAAAATTGTGGATGCTTGGTACAGGATAGTGACGCAACAATACGTTTTTGAATTATTTCTAAAAATTCCAATTTTCCAAAAATTAAGAAATCTCCACAAAAAATCGAAATTGCACCATTTTTTAAGTGTGCTATCCGACAAAGATATAAAGGCCGTTTTTGAGAAAGACTCGTTTTCAAAATTGCGTTTATTGTACACAAAATTAAGTGAAACCTTTCATATTTTGAAGACACAACAAATTTAAAGATCTGCCCTCGAAGAACAGATTAAAACGAAAAAAATTCAATATTTCATTTGTAGGAATAGTTTTAAATTTTTGCAATCTACGAAAATTCAGAAAATCTAACAAAAAATGGACCTGCACCTTTCTTATTACTAGACTTTGTTCTTCTTGAGGGAAATATCTAAAGGAAACTTGTGATGCTACTGCAGCAAGTACTTTCTCGCATCAGTAACGATAATATAAGTATATATAATTATAATATTGCATTTATGTCCATATTAACACTTCTCAGCCACCACTCGTAAAACTCATTACCAATAGAAGAGTATTAATGGGGATAATATAATTTATTTAAAGGTGATAAACCAACACAAATTCGACAATCCGAACATACATCCACCCAGAAACACCGCTCAACGATGAAAAGTTATTCTGAGAAATTCGAGTTTTTCCGTATCGCGGTATACCGATTGTATTGGAACGTGGTAACTCCCAAAAGATTCTTGCTACAAAAGTGAAAGAAATTCAAATCTGCAAATTCGAAATTATCAAAATTACGTTAAGTCGCTCATTTAAAAAAAGTTTTCATGGCCTTTTTTCAAGAAATGATTTTTAGAACAGAATTTATTTATTTTTTTAAATGTCTCTATCATGAATTTTGTACATTTGCAATGTGAATTTATTGTATGCTATTTTCAAAATTACAGAGAGATTTTTTAAAATGGAACCAGTACCACTTGCATTGACATTCTTTTCTACATACAAGGAAAACTGAAAGAAAGAAAATTGAGCCGTATTCGAGAAAAAAACATATTTAAAATTTACTTCTGTTTCGCCGCAAATTACGCGGAAACTATTCTTGTTTTAGAAAAAGTGTACATAATATTACGTCAAGGTCTGTTTATAAAGAACAGATTTTATGACAAAAAATCTATTTTCAATTTTGCTGTTGTAGGAAAACACGAAAGAATTTGAACATTTTTAATTTTCAAAAATTCAGAGTTAATCCGAAATTAGTCATGCGGCATTTCTTTAAGCTCTTTTGAAGTAAATTTAAATAAAAATGTGAAGTAATGTTTGATAAAATGTGGAAAATGTTAAGGCTTCATTTAAGTGCGTCCAAAAATCAAAATAACCACTTCAAATCCGGGGACCACAATATCTATCAGATTGATGGGGAAATATCAACTTTTATTGAACTTCTGCGTAGGATTTACTCGCTAGCGGTGTTCGCAGACAGGACAGACGAACGATCAGGCAAGCACGCTATTTAAATTATGTAAAATAATTAAGTTCTGCAAAATTACAAACAATTTTTTTGCCGTCAATCAATGTTTCGGTATCAAGACCTAGAAAATACGGATTCTGATTACATAACACTCTAGAGGAAGCAATTTACTATGCATAGGAACAAAATTTATCGATTTTCGGAAATGGTCAAATGTCTTTTCCTCGAGAACGAATCCAGTGTTTTTTCTTAACTACTTTCATTAGACAATGCTACTTCTACTGTATAAGATGATATCAACACTACTAAGCTGTATTCTTTTTTTTTTTTAATCACACAAATGCATTTTCTGTTCGGATAGTGCAACATTCGCTACATTTCTATTAGAATTCTAAAAAAATTCACAATTGTAATTTACTGTATATAACACTCACGTTAAAATGCATATTACGTGCAGTTTTATACATTATTATGATTGCGAGTACCAGTGCTTTAAATAATTTCTCATGAAGAAGAATAATTAAATTAGAATAAAGCTGGTGGACTTATTGAAAACATTCAGAGGCCGTGGCCCCCGCCAGAGTCACACGTGCGTCCGCCCTATTACATTTTTTTCTTTTGTCAAATAATCACCTACTTTAGAGTACGGTTATAAGATACATTTTCATTCACTCCTGTATTACAGAAAAAATTTCCCCAAAGTGGCATCAGCTGTCGATTTCTTGGCCCCCTCCACGTGCAAACGCCTCCACCCCCACCCAATTACGCCTCCACATTCTCTCTGCGGCCTCGTGTAGGCCTCGCACATGCTACACCGCCTGCTAACCTCCTCGAGCTCTTCGTCCACACAGCCAGCAGAGCTGCACTAGGCCTGAATACCTTCTTTTATTTGGAAAAATTGATTTAAATATGTATTTATACTAGAGTAATGCAGTTATTTAAAAAATAATATTGTATAGTATCATTTATGCTCTACAAAAATTATATAAGCAACATAATAAGAGATAATTTTTCAAAACGGCTCATTTTTTCCTTTTAAACTTTTCAAGAAGATGGTTGTAAATGAAATATATGATTTGTCAGTAAAAATTAATAGCCTTATAAATTCTGTAAAACATTGCAAAGGCTTTTTGAAGCAGAACCAGGTTGAACCAATGGCTAACTTTCTTGTTTTTTAAAAAATCTTCCCAATTGTTAAAGCGAAGTGTGTTTTGTTTCCACAATTCGGACACGGGACAGACGACCATACAAACGGAACGGAATTGTCGTTTAAAGAAAAAACAAACCGTTTTTTCAGGTTCAAGGAACCAACTGGCTCCGGTCGCCGTTCTACGCATTGGTTTGCGGAAGTTTTGGAATAATTATATGAGTCGTCAATTGCCCACAATATTTGTTTATTACAATAGGCAGCTTGTAATAAATAAAGCGACTTAGTCCGTAGTGGTTTTTGTTGTTCCAATACAGCAAAAACTGGTTGATGATAGCTAAGCCATCGAAAAGCTGCTAATGTAATAAAAATATTTTTATCAATTGACGAACTCATAATTATTACATTGTAAATGCCAACAAAAATTCAACCACAATACCATCATTGGCGGTGTTTTAAATTCACCGGGGATCCTCTCTATTCCAGTGGGATACCGCCCACGGCGGGAACTAAGTTTCCCAACTGTCCTCCTGGTAGTACATATAGGTATAAGCACATCTAGGTAAGTGGGCGTGGTTTAAGGGAGAGGTTAGAACAATGATTAAGGAAGGGAATATCGTTGCGTTTTCGTGATCCGTTTGTTAGCGTTTTGTTTTTTGCTAACTATTGGATCGGAGAATTCCAGGAGAAACCATGGAAACTACATTATCACAGGCAACCATGTCGCATTCAATTCTCCTCGAGTCATCGGCTGAATTCGACAAATTTACAATAAATAACCTTGGTGTTGAAAACCATGACCCGATTCTAATTTTATCCTGTGTTGGATAATTAGCAAATTCCAAAACTAAGGACAATATACCCATGGCCAAATGCCACCCTCATACGAAAAAACCAGCGAATCGCTCACGTCGTCACACTACAAAACCACTTTGCTTACCCGCTTTCTTCTTCCGTAGGAAGCAATTGCAACACCAGCGTTTAATAAGTGGGGCTGGTGGGTGCTCGTAAATTTCTGTTTGACTCGGTGCAGTTGGGGAGTGTACACAGCAAAGGTGCAAGGGTATTTCATAATTTTAATTTAATGTTTTATTCGGCGCTTACCGGCGCTGCAATGACCTCGTTGCCGCCTGCTGTGCACGTGCCGCCCCGCCCCGCCTCGCCCCCCTCTCCAGCGCTTGGGCCGCAACCGACCGACCCGTATGTCGGTGTCCGTTACAATGCGCTCCCGCCTGCGTTTACCGGGCCTGTTAAGCACATCCGCCCGAGCCAATGCACCCCCCCCCCCCAGCGCGTCTCAAACAGTCGGCGGCTTTTCTTTAACGCGTTCGCAAGATTTTCCTCGGGGATAAAAAGTTTTTAATACAGCATGAGCGAAAGGAACAAGTCAAAAATGCTTTATTTTTCTTTTGCAGGAAAGTTGTTCTTTAAGGCAAGGCAAATTGTACTGCGAAGGCCAGTATCAAAGTGTTTTCAGCTATCGTGTGAATACACATAAAAAATTGGGCACGATAATATAAATGGTGCGAGATTTTTTAATGTTTCTTCCTCTTGAAAAGTGACAAGAATGTCTTGTTCCCTTTTCTCCTCTGTCCGATTCATTTGGGAATTAAAACTATTGTAGATTCAGAACCGTAAGAGTAGACATGGAGACGTGTAGATCACGAAAGTTGGCTGGAATGAAATAAGACTTTAAAATATTCGCATTGTTCGACGTTTCTAACCTTCCAACGCTTTTTCGACGGGGTGGGGTAATATAGCGATATAGGAATTAACTATTGTAGATTCCACGACCGGTGAAGTAGAAATGGGAATGTAGATCACGGGAATTGGTCGGAGTGGATAAGACATTGAAACATTACGTTTGCTGTGAAGGGGGTAACGTAGGTATGATTCAACCATTGTAACTTCACTACCACTGTATTAGAAATGGGAGATGAAGATCAGGGGATTGGACGTAGTGAAGCAAAGCATAAAGACATTTAGTTTGTCGACGTTTTGGAATATTTTTATTCAATTCTCAGGGCCTGTGGTAAAAAGTATAAAAAACAACACTACAGATCATCTAAGGCAATTACAACATAAACAATACGTTAAACCTCTTTGTTGAAAGGTACTGTGCAGCCTAAATTATATGAATTAAGCATTTTATGCTCTACGTGATGTGATTACCCTATTGGCATTAATTTTTCTGCAAAATGGGAATTGTTATGGGTAAAGGAAATAATTTGTAATGGAAATACCAACGGCCTAGCAAATAAAGCGTACTTTAATTGTCATAAAATAATATAAAATCGATTTTAATTTAAATTAACGTTTTCTAACAATGAAATTGTTGTCTTCTTGTATTAATATGAATGATATCGACAATCATATTAAATACGAATACGATCAAAAACGTGGCCTGTTATTTCTAATAAAGAAAAACTTTAAATGTGTTATTAAAAACATTATATTTTCCTGTTTGTCATATTACATTTTCATAAATAAAAGGCGTTTCAAAAAATAATTGAAAAAAATATAAATAAGTTTCTGATAATTTCCTCAAATTAGGCATGTAAATACCTATTTATTTATTAGTCTCCTTTTCTCAGAAACCAATGTCATAAAATAACATAACTATAACTAAATTATAATATTTTATATATATAAGTATTAAATAAAATAAACAATAACAAATTCACACATTTATAACCGACTAAAAATATAATCAATATGAGACCTTCTCTCTGTTATCATTGATCTCACTGTTTTTTGTCGCTACGAAAGTTGATGAATGCCACTCTATAGCTGTAACGAAAGTTGACAAGTAGTACACGAGAATATTGCCCTTAGAACTGTGGCTCAAAAAGTATGGAATGTATTCCTTGCGAATACATTTGTATAAAAAAAAGGATGATACTTTGAAAATTTAGTAGAAGATCAATTGTTCCCAATATCGACTCCTTGATGGCTACTAGACTTGAAGGTTGTTGTTTTTTACAATTAAGTTATTGTGTCTCTGTTTTCTTACTTCTTTCAATAATATGGCAAAATATACCTATCCAGAGAAAATATGTAAACCTACATTTACTGATTTTGTTTTTCACAATAATTCCTAAAATCACCAAATATTGCATTCGATCAATTTAGCGTCCAAAGTTTGCAATTAGTGGCATATATTAACAGCTGACGTTCTAAGAAAATAAAAACGCTGGGACATTTCGCTAAATGTATTGGCAGCTTATGATACGGAAGTGCGCCACAGAATACATAAGGTGAATACTCTTAGCTATATATTAACTATTCGATTCACTTGAAACAAAGAATTTTTGAGTGACTTAGATTAGCATACTATAACATTGTTAGTTACAATTGCATACGGCATTTCTTGTATCAATGTTCGTAAGCTTACGAAATTATCTTCACGTCGGGTCTTCATGAGGGTCTTCGTCGATGCGATGCCTCGCGATGCTGTCGTCGTAAATTCTGGAGGTGGGAGGTTTTTTGTAATGTTCCCCGAAAATTCTGTTTGATGATAATACTTATAATACGATATATGCATTAATAATGCAGTCCGTGAAACGCGACTTTTCCTTCCTACTCCTTCGATGAAGCGCCTTCTCGCCACTGACTGCATTTTACTTAACTTAAAGCAATATGTATGTCCAGTTTATAAATCACTTTACGATTTATTTCCAACCGTACGAAGTCTATTTTTAAATAATCTCCCAAAATCCACATATTACAACGCAGCTAAACAATGAAATACCCCAAATGATCAATTATCATACTAATACATGAATGAATCAACACAATTAACATACAGTTTCCCCATTCCTAACATCAAAATATTAACCGCAGTCTAAGGCAGCAAAGATTATTACCCGACCGCTTCTATTGCGCCAGAGAGTGACTGGCCCATTCTATACATAATGTGCCGAACCTCGCCTTAATTGTGCATTTATCACATTATGTCCGGAGCCATGCTTCGTAAAACGACCTGAGCACGAACATAAAGTTTGTTTGACGATTGTGATGTCCTGACGAAGAGTATTTTCCTTTGGTCTACATATTGGTATGAAATCAAATGTTAAAGTAAAGCGTACGTTCGATGGCAATTTCCCATATTTAAAAGCTGGAGGGATTTATTGGTATGTCCACATCTATCAATATTACTCCGCACTGAATATTCTGTACAACATTAATTAGTAAATATTTGTACAATTAAGTCCACACACTTCACTTCTACTAATGACCGTTATAATCATTCCTGTCGATATTTCTCTTGCTCTGCATCTACACGACATCGCCCTTCTCAATATAAACTTATGCCATCGCTAGATACCTATATTCTTAGAAAAGTCTGGTCATTACCTAATAAGACACTAAACTAAAGTTTCTATCTAAATAATTTCCTAATATAACAAGTAATTTAATTAAATTACCCATGAGAATGTAGCGTGTGCATTAGTTTCTAAAGCTGGAAGTCATGCAAAATACAATGTTTTTTATAACGGCCCTATCTTGCCAGAAACAATTAAAATCTGTGTCATGGCAGAATATTTAATCTGAGATATGTATGAAATTTCAAATATTAATTAATGTGATAGTTCTTATTTTAACAGTTTTCGGGTAGAAATGTACTTTAATTGCATTTCATTCCATTAATTGCTGCTACAGAACACATTCATTTTTTTGTTAATATAAAATATATTTCAATAATTGAAATCGTAAAATTTCTTGATGATTGAAATGGGGCGTATACAAAATATTTTGACCACAGAGCATGGTTGGCTGAAAAAAAAAATTGTTCCCACATTGTCCGATCACTAATTGAATGCTATTATGCAAAATGTTCTTTGTGTTTTATTTTTTCGATGTGGCGGCCTTAAACTGTGAAATTAATTTTCTGGGCACGAGCCTTGTATATTTTGGATTTTTTTGTAGACAGACCGAACCGAAATAAAACATGATTGCAGGAATAGGGTTATTATAGGTTTACTGATCTGTTTTTACAAATGCGTGAGGGTTTCCATTTAAATTTCTGTTATTTCGAACTATCTGCAATCCAATAATTATTAACATGTGAAAATTTCCTGGGGTGTATTAGACATAATTGAAAAAAAAAAATTACCAAAACCAATACCTGAGGGCAAAATACCGAATTTGGCAGGTCCACACAACACTAAATGAAGGGAGTACGAGGAGATAAAGACGGAATTTTGAAGCGGTTTCGGACTCATCGACTCTGAAACACAAAAATACCATCAATTTTTCTAAACTTTAATAGCGCGTAAATAATATGAGTAATTCGTACATTAATGTCTTATTGAAGTTCTTATATTTCTAAAAAGTATTATTACTATTTCTTTGATGTGATAGGGATAATGAAAGTAAGGAGTGGTCGGTGAAATGGAGGATTTGTTCCGAAGGCTAATTAAGACGAGGACGAGGGAATCCGAGAGAATGTCTTGTCCACCACAAGTACCACGTGGTCTAACAAGCTCGACTGGGGCGATGGCCTCCTGGTGGTAGATTGTTAGTTGGGGAAAATCTGGCTAGCCGACAGATAGTTTGCCGTCGGATTTCATCATCCAGCGGTCGAAAAGGCTTCAGGCTGCCGCCTCCCTAAAGTTGATAAAATCTTTTCACAAACATGGTATAGTGATATATCCAGCCAAACAAGACCCTGGGATTCGATTTTCGTAGTGAATTCTAGACCCTGATTGTATCAAGGGTAGATGGTGTTGTGGCCTACCAAAAACTTCAGTTAGCGGATAGTCTACGGTTTTTGTTATTTAGTAAGTGATGTCCTTCTCAGTGTTTTAATAAAGTAATTCATTGATTAACATGTCTCCATCCTACCCACTCCCTTTCGTCATCTTAACTTTCGGTGGGGTAAAAGACAAAAAATTGATATAAAACAATTATTTTCCAATTATTAATGGTGGAAGACCGCTTTTAATTTTTGTTTTTGTAATTAAGGTATGTGTTGGTAAAAGTTCCCTCGTACATTTCAGGTTTGTAAACGCCCCGCCAATTCAGAAAAAAATCTTCATTTCAGAAGCTTATTTCAACATACCTCTTTTTATTCATTGTATTTGTTGCGTAAGTTTTATAAAAATGAAAGATAAAATGGAACTACGAAACTAAGCGAAAATGCAATTACATCAAACACGTACGTTCGCAGTTGAATTATTAATAAAGTTATCTTTACGTTTGGAAGTAGGAGATCCATGTTTTTAAAATCTCTTCCTAAATGCTGATGGAAATCTGATAGACAACCCAAGAGAGTTTAAGAGCGTTGAGTTAAGGAGAAATGTCGGTGTAACGTAAATAATGAATACAATTAAACATA
This sequence comes from Gryllus bimaculatus, assembly GCA_017312745.1. NCBI lineage: Eukaryota > Metazoa > Arthropoda > Insecta > Orthoptera > Gryllidae > Gryllus > Gryllus bimaculatus. The sequence goes on along the minus strand of BOPP01000078.1, from coordinate 1,539,459 downwards.
ATGATTGAAAAAATAATAAAAGTTTTAATTTTTTCTCTACTGCTCTCCATTCTTGAACAACTAGTAGTCAGTGATATAAAGTATAACTACAATAATATTTAAAGATTTTTTGATAATGATATATCTACACGGATGTAGATTTTATCATTTTTTCAGTTTTAAATATTTTCAACGTAAATGCAAATAGAGATTACTTGTTTTAAATGTAGACTTTCATAAATCCTTAATTCAATACAAATAAACTACAAGAATTTATTAAATTTCGCACAATTAACTTAATATCTATGTGTTGCAAATTATTTAAAATGAAGAAAACAGTTTTTACTCTTACGATCCCTTGCGTTTTCAATGGGCTCAATGAATCTGAAATTGAAAAAAAATTACTATAATGCACCGTGTGATAGAATGCTACCTTTTCAGCAACGTCTTTTGTTAACAAATTGAAAGTCAATTTGTTCATAATTTACCTGCCTAATTACATGTTATCTAATGACATAAAAAAGTTCAAAAATCATAGTATCATTACGTTGTGGTCAAGTTTCCTCATAATAACACATATTATCCAGCCGCTAAGTTGCCAAAATTTAATCAGATATTTTTCAAATTGTGGATGCTTGGTACAGGATAGTGACGCAACAATACGTTTTTTGAATTATTTCTAAAAATTCCAATTTTCCAAAAAATTAAGAAAATCTCCACAAAAAATCGAAATTGGCACCATTTTTTAAGTGTGCTATCCGACAAAGATATAAAGGCCGTTTTTGAGAAAGACTCGTTTTCAAAATTGCGTTTATTGTACACAAAATTAAGTGAAACCTTTCATATTTTGAAGACACAACAATTTAAAGATCTGCCCTCGAAGAACAGAGATTAAAAACGAAAAAAATTCATATATTTTCATTTGTAGGAATAGTTTAATGAAATTTTTGCAATCTACGAAAATTAAGAAATTAACAAAAAATGGACCTGCCTTTCTTATAACTAGACTTTGTTCTTCTGAGGGAAATATATAAGGAAACTTGTGATGCTACTGCAGCAAGTACTTTCTCGCTCAGAACGTAATATAAGTAATATATAATTAATATTGCATTTATGTCCATATTAACACTTCTCAGCCACCACTCGTAAAACTCATTACCATAGAAAGAGTATTAATGGGGATAAATAATTTTATTAAGGTGATAAACCAACACAATTCGACAATCCGAACATACATCCACCAGAAACACCGCTCAACGATGAAAAGTTATTTGAGAAATTCGATTTTTCCGTGTCGCGGTATACCGATTGTATTGCAACGTGGTAACTCCCAAAGATTCTTGCTACAAAAGTGAAAGAAATTCAAATCTGCAAATTCGAAATTATCAATATTACGTTAAGTCGCTCATTTAAAAAAAGTTTTCATGCCTTTTTTCAAGAAATGATTTTTAGAAGCAGAATTTATTTTTTTTTAAATGTCTCTAATCATGAATTTTGTACATTTGCAATGTGAATTTATTGTATGCTATTTTCAAAATTACAGAGAGATTTTTAAAATGGAACAGTACCACTTGCATTGACATTCTTTTCTACATACAGGAAAACTGAAAGAAAGAAAATGAGCCGTATTCGAGAAAAAACATTTTAAAATTTACTTCTGTTTCGCCGCAAATTACGCGGAAACTATCCTTGTTTTAAAAAAAGTGTACATAATATTACGTCAAGGTCTGTTATAAAGAACAGATTTTATGACAAAAAAATCTATTTTCAATTTTGCTGTGTAGGAAAACACGAAATTTGAACATTTTAATTTTCAAAAATTCAGAGTTAATCCGAAATTAGTCATGCGGCATTTCTTTAAGTCTTTTGATAAATTTAAATAAAAATGTAAAGTAATGTTGATAAATGTGGAAAAGTTTAAGGAGCTTCATTTAAGTGCGTCCAAAAATCAAAATAACCACTTCAAATCCGGGATCATAAAATCTATCAGATTGATGGGAAATATCAACTTTTACTCGATACAGTGTTCGCAGACAGGACAGACGAACGATCAGGCAAGCATGCTATTTAAATTATGTAAAATAATTAAGTTCTGCAAAATTAAACAATTTTTTGCCGTCATGATTCACCGCCTGCTAACCGTCCTCGCACCTTCGTCGACACAGCCCAGCAGAGCTGCACTAGGCCTGAATACCTTCTTTTATTTGAAAAATTGATTTTAAATATGTATTTTATACTAGAGTAATGAGTTATTTAAAAAATAATATTGTATAGTATCATTTTTGCTCTAAAAAAATTATATAAGCAACATAATAGCATACGTTTATATTTAAAAATAATCTGTGATGGTTTCTTCCATAACGAGAGACTGGTTTTCCTCTCTGGGCTCCATAAGTTCGCGATTTTGTTGTCGATTGTGTTTCGACTCCATCGTAACCACGTTTTCCTTCTCAGTGACATAGGTTCCCTCGCCTCCGCCCCGCCCGGGTCCATCCGCGCCAGGTCCATCCTGTCCGCTCTGCCCGCCTGGGCCATCCTGCCCGCTCTCCCCGCTCCCTGCTCACCTCTGCTAGTTCTGCTCCGCCCGCTCCGCCGCTCGCCCGCGCTCGTGGCCCGCTCGCCCGCTCCGCCCGCCCCGCCCCGCTCCGCCCCCTCCGCCTTCGCCCCGCTCCGCCCCGTCCGCCCGCTCCGCGCCCGCCCCGCCCCGCCTCCGGCCGCTCCGCCCCGCTCGCGCTCCGCCACGCTCCGCCCCGCTCCGCCCGCTCGCCCCGCTCCGCCCCGCTCCGCCCGCTCCGCCCCGCTCCGCCCGGCGCTTCCCGCCCGCTCCGCCCCGCTCCGCCCGCTCCGCCCGCTCCGCCCCTCCGCCCCGCTGCCCAGCCTCCGGCTCCCGCTACACGCCTACGCCCACCGCTCATCCCGCTTCGCCCGCCCTCTCCGCCCTTCACCATTCCTTCCTGCCCTGCCCCTTCTCTCCCCGCGCCAGCCCGCCTCTCCGTCCCGCTGACCTCTGACGTCATCGCAGTGGCCTCCGCCTCCGCCGCCTGCCGCGGCGCGACGCGGCGCCCGCAGATAAAAACAACACATGTAGCGCACAGAGCGGTCTTGTACGCGCGGCGCGGCGCGGTGCGGGCGGGCGAGGCGGAGCGGAGCGGCGGGGCGTGGCGGGGAGCGAACGGCATTCTCGCCGACGGTTGCCGCGCGGTTCGAGCGCACGCGGCTTCCGATGGCGTCACTCCCCACCCCACCCTCCCCACCCACGCGGGACGTTAGCACGCAGCGGGCGCGGCTGGGCTGGAGACACAACACACACACACACCACACACACACACACGCGGCTGCGGGGAATTTCTTGAGTCCCGGAATACCTACAC
>BOPP01000078.1:1455717-1518801 GCA_017312745.1 Gryllus bimaculatus | reverse complement strand
CCTAAAAATTCTCCCAAAAACATTTCAAATCCGTCCAGACCTTGACTGGTCTTTCTACACTCAACTGTCTTGCGGTTAGTTGATATCACTAAGTAAACGACCGATCAAATCAAAAACTATTCAAGGCTCCATACCAGCAGCACGCAAAATTCTTCACTGACCAGAGAAACAAATCCAATGAGTCTTCGCGGCGTAAACTCCTATCAGACTCGGCATCCACGAACACTCGTCCGCGATCTTTGCTGCAGTACCCCAAGAGAGAAATCTCCCCTCAGAAGGAAATCCGTGCCTCTCAGTGTACACAATGCGACGAGCAAAATATCTTATTCAAATTTCCAGTAGGATATGCGTAGAATAACCAGTTAATCCAGTGCGCGACAACAAGATCTTCAAAAAAGGATTTTAGTTTTTACAGACCAACCACCGCGATCGTTTCGATCTAAGTTGTTGTTGTTGTTTTTGCGTTTGCCACCTGCCGTGCCTCAAAGCACTTTACAATCATCGCACGCACGCGTTTTCCCGGGAGCTGCTTGACCTTCGCCTGGCCGACAAGGTGATCGCAGCTCTGAGCGTATCCCCGACAGCATCCCGCAGTCAAACTCCTTAACCCCGAAACCTCCCTCCCCAAGAAGAAAGGTTTAAGCCGCTGCATTGCCGTTCTATTTCCCTCCTAGCGAGCCTCCTTCTTCCTATGATCATTTCTACGTTTCCTATTTTAAAATCTTTTTGATCGGTTATATTTATTCACTCTGTCGTTTTCGGCGAAACATTTACATTCATCTGAGCATTGACAACTTTATAAGTGAAAACTTCTGAAGTTTGTGAACCAAACATCTACCTTACCTTCCTGACCTAAACATACACAATTCTGAAATTCCGCCATGTTTTCTTCGTGATGCGAGAACATCTATTTGCGCTTACTTATGAAAGAAACTTAACTAAATGTACTTCTTGCAAACACCAGATGAATAAACGGATGAGTCGGACCTCAGAAACGAAAAGTGAAGAGAATTAGCGCGGAAAGCAAGGAAGGGAAAACTGACCGCGGGATGCAGTCGGGGGCAAACCCCACTCTGAAAAGTCTGCTGCTTTTTTCCAGAGTATTTCTCACCTGAATCTCGGAGCTTAGCAATTGATCACAAACAATCTACGTCAATATTACGACTTCAATGTCGTAAAATATGACCAAAAGGACTTAAATACTTAAAATGACCATTAATCAATCATTTTGTTATTTACAATTCAAACGAAGTCATTACTACAGACCTTTGTTCAAGTAATTCAGGGGAAATCCACAAACTGACGATTATCTTTAAAACAAAAATATTCACAGTTTCTGCAACATCAAACGTGACATGTGCCATTTGAACATAAATGAGCTGAATATAAAATCAAATTCTTTGGTTCTCTCTGTATATGACTAGCCGGAAAAACTCTGTGTGAAACTGCCAACTCACTCAAAAATAATTTTTACCAACTTGCTAATTTGTAAGAACTGCTCAATCATCTAAAATGAAACACCTCACATATAATGAACAGTTCAGAAATTCATCCACAATTTCATGACACAGAAAAAGTAACTTTTTGAAATCCATAATGATGTCCATAAAAAAAGTTTTTTTGACGCAAGCACAGAAAACTAATATAAGGTTTGCTCTCGAATCCTGAGTGCGAAAGGCAGCACTTGGGCGACCTCGGCACGAAGCGTCCTAGGGCTACCTCGTCATTAAAGAAATAGAAAGGTGTAACGAATGGCCCCATGTGCTGCCTCCCAGCTTGACGGGGAAAACTACACCGGAGGTTGAGCTCAAGGACCTAATGGTGGTGCCGTGCGATTTGTTTAAGCCAAGCAATACGAAGAGGGTCGGCTAGAAGTCAAGAACAGAATCATCACGACCTTATTAAAGTTGTGAAAGCCAGCCGAAGAATATGGAAGTGAATATGTAATTGTCTGACGGTTAATACATTACGTACCTGCCCCACATTAAATGAAACTGTTTTGATGAAATAATATCTTAATCATTGTTCCTATGAGATGTCCATACCATTTACTTATTTCGAACTAGATTCCAGAAGAAAATTAAGTTTGAATTTTAATTTTAACTACTAGACCTATAAGTCTGCAAGAAAATAATTAAAATTTAAAAAAAAAAAAAAAACAAATTTTTTTTTCTATTTTTTTTCCCCACCATTACAGTAATTAACATGATTCTGCTTTAACATTTATTGGACAACAGTTTTCTCTACAAAAGCAAACTCATTGTATTAGATATGCTGTTATATGCTGACATGAAATTTTACCTGTTGTCACACTTTCAAAACTCATAAATCCTGCCGCTGCGTTAGGCCTATCTTACTGTCATATACCTCAGTTGCCTCGGAGCGTATGTGGCAGTGACCAAAGATTGTTTCATGGAATTTCGGAAAGATGAGTTCGAAAGCACCAATAATCCAAATAAAATTTTTTCGAAATATGCTGAATCTAAAAATTTATAAACGAAAAATTAAATAAAATTGCATTCTCTCTTTTATGAGAACAAAAAATGTTCGACAATAATAAATAAAATAAAATATAAAAAAAAATAAATAAAATAAAATCCTTAACCAGAGCAGGCTTTCAAGTATTCTCTCCAGGACCAGCGGCAATATTGACCTATTCTATCGACTAGAGTCGAAAATCTTACCCCTGACTCTAATTTTAGGACCTTCGGTTAGCCTAAACAGTACACAGTTCGACACCCTAACCGCCTTTGCCACGGCAAAATGGCAAATTCATGCGAATCCGCGTGTGACAGTTCATCCTGGCGAAGTGTGGGCAAGTGTCGCCTGCGGACCCTCCAGAACCTCCTCCCTCCGATCTAAAGCAGGGTCGCCCAAGTATTGTCTCCACTACAGCGTAGAATTTTCGACCTGCCTATCTGCTAGAGTCGAAAAATCTTGCCATGACTCAATTTAGACCTTCCGGTAGCACTCAGTGACATCAGTTGACACCCTGAACCGCCTTTCCACGGGCAAAGGTGCAAAAGCCATGCGAATCGGTGTGACGGTCACCTGGCGAGCTGGGCAAGTGTCGCTGCTGGACTCCTCCAAACCTCCTCCTCCGCATCAGAAGCAGGGGCGTAATATTTCTTACTCCAGATGAAAGGCGAATTTTCGACACCATATCTAGCTTGAGTCGAAAATCTTGCTCTTGGACCTCGAATTATAGACCTTTCCGTTAGGCACTGCAGGGACATCTTGGTCACCCCTGAACCGCCTCCCACGGGGAAAGTGAAAAAATGTCATGCGAATGCAATTCATCCTGCGCGATTGTGGCACTGTCGCCTCGGGACTTCATCGCTGCCAGCAGACTTCTCTGCCCACCAGAGCGCCGAACGTGCGTGCGTTTCGCGTTGGTCAGTGGCAGATGAGTCATTTGCGCCTCGCGGTGTCGGCGTTCCGAACTGGAACCGCACGGCGCCTGAAGCGTTTCCTAGCGCTCCCTCAGCACGCACTCTCCTGGAAACTGATTCCCAACCAGTGACCTCATGTTTCTAGAACTCGTCAAACGGGCAACGGAACGCGCGCGATCTTCCTTCATCTTCCTTGTTCTATCCTCACCCCTTAACACACAGTTTCTCTTACATGCATTACACTTCCAAACATTCCGGCACACTGGTCGGGAACTTAGAGTTTGTCCCTGCTGGTGGGAGATACGTGGCTGGGAAGAACCCCGCTAGCTGACAGTAGGTTGCACCGGATGTCGTCACGCGCTCAAATTTAATCAATCAATCCTGTTCCTGCAAGCTGTGATCCAGGCCAGCGCTTGTTTCTTCCCTCTATATGTAACAACCCAATAAAACAGTCTAAAAACAAGACTTTTTTCTTAAAAAGACATGTCTGCAGATCTCTTCTGCGGATAGTTCTGATAAGTCATAACTCACGAGGACTTTTTCAGTTGCCAATGATCCAACAAGAACTCATTGTCATGCGAAGTTTCTTTTTTACGAGGTATTACTTGATAATGCGAAACCCGGTTGTATGGATCCTTGAACCTTATTCACGAAGTCAAATTATTATTCACTTTTTGGCATTAGAATATTATGTTTCTATCATTGTAGCAGCATCATTTATGTTACGAAAAACAAAGTATAGAAAAAGCCTTTAGTACGGTTACGAATTTCACAAAATGAGGGGCGAATCTCGAAACGTAACAATAATATTTTATATTTGCGAACTAAATTATGTAACCATCAGTGCTCATTGTAAATATTAAGGAGAAGGTGCATTCTTGGCTATCCGGAATGATCCGCGTCTCGGTCAATGTTACTGACGTTTCGGCCAACTTGTTGTAGCCTTCTTGAGAGCTATACTGCTCCACAGCAAGATGGCTGACACGTCATAACATTGACCGAGACGCGGCTCATCCCGGATAGCCAAGAATGCAGTGACTGCGTCCGCGGAAGCCTACGAACCCATTAAGGAGTAGGGCTTTTTCGTGAGGCAAAGCCATAGAATATCTTCACAACAATCCATTACCACAACTTTCTGCTTTATTCAAACATCAGAACCGGCCTCCTTTGCCAGGCCAGGCGAATTAAAACATCCAGGTAAATCTGTCCGCACGCATCCCACCCGCACCGTGCGCCCGCGCAGTCAAGCGCGGTCTTCAGTGCGTCAAAGGCGTAGGAGACGAGTTCTAGAAACATGAGGTCACTGCGTGGGAAATCCAGTTTCCAGGAGAGTGCGTGCTGATGACGCGCAGGAACACGTTCCAGGCCGCCGTGCCGCGTTCCAGTTCGACGCCCCGACCCGCGAGGCGCATGACTCATCTCGCCACTGACACCGCGAACGCACGCACGTTCGGGCGCTCGGGCTGGGCAGGAAAGTCCGCTGGCAGCGAGGAGACCCTCAGGCGGCACTTGCTCCACACTCGCCAGGATGAACCGTCACACGCGGATCCGCATGACATTTTGCTACCTTTGCCCGTGGCGAAGGCGGTTCAGGGTGACAACCGATGTCACTGCAGTGCCTAACCGGAAGGTCCTAAAATTCGAGTCAGGGGCAGGATTTTCGACTCTAGCAAGATAGGCAGGTCGAAAATTCCGCTGCTGTCTGGAGGAGAATACTTGCGACCCCCTGCTCTGATAGGAGGAGCAGGATCTGGAGGAGTGCCGCAGGCGACTCTTGCCCCACACCCGCCAGGATGAACCGTCACACGCGGATCCGCATGACATTTTGCTACCTTTGCCCGTGGCGAAGGCGGTTCAGGGTGACAACTGATGTCACTGCAGTGCCCAACCGGAAGGTTCTAAAATTCCAGTCAGGGACAGGATTTTCGACTCTAGCTCAATAGGTAGGTCGAAAATTCCGCCGCTGTCTGGAGGAGAATACTTGCGACCCCCTGCTCTGATCGGAGGAGAAGGATCTGGAGGAATCTCGCGGGCGACACTTGTCCCACACTCGCCAGGATGAACCGTCACACGCGGATTCGCATGTCACTGTTTAGGCCTAAACGGAAGGTCCTAAATTTCGAGTCAGGGGCAGGATTCTCGACTCTAGCTAGATAGGTAGGTCGAAAATTCCGCCGCTGTCTGGAGGAGAATACTTGCGAGCCTAACAGCGACAGCATAACAGCGAGAGAACTCGACCTACCTAACAAACTAGTGTCGAAAATCCTACCATCGTCGGGACTCGAGCCTAGGACCTCCCGGGCAGAGGGACTGCAGTGACATCGGTTGAGTCATCTCTCCTGGTCCGGGCTGGTGCTGTTCCACCCTGGTGAGGGATATATTAGGTGGCCTCCATACCTTCTGCGGGAAAAAAAATCCAATAGGCAACGCTAGGGTCATTACAAGACGTGTGGGTAATCTGGGCTGTCCGGGTGACGCAGCGTCGAAGGCTGTGTTGCCGACGTTTCGACCATCCTGTCGTGGTCTTCCTCAGGGCTGGTATGCTGAGGAAGACCATGACAAGATGGTCGAAACGCCGGCAACACAGCCTTCGACGCTGCGTCACCCGGACAGCCCAGATTACCCACATGACTCTGGCCGCGGAAGCCTAAGACTTCGTCATTACGAGACGTTTATCAATCTGTCAGATTTGGTAGTACGTTCTTTGTTTCACCACAATGAGAATGACCACACCCGCAGATTTCTTTTCAATATCTAGCGCAGTGACACGCATGCAAAATATTTCTCTCAATTATAGTTGCAAGGATGTTGTAAACTGATGCTATTTTTAAAAAAAACTGAAACATGAACTTGCATACAGTGCGCTCGATGACTTTCTACGTCACACTGTTTTACTTTTTATTACAACCCATTATTGTGAACATTTTGTTTCTAACATAAAAGAGAGATGCATTAATTTATTTTTTCGTTATAAATTTTTAGTTTCACATATCTTCGCAAAAATTTTATTTGGATTATTCGTGCTTTCGACCTCATCTTTCCAAACCTTCCATGAAAAACCAATCTTTGTCACTCCACATACGCTCCGAGGCAACTGAGGTTCTGACAGTAGATAGGCTAATAGCAGCGGCACGATTTATGAGTTTTGAAAGGTGCTGAACAAGTAAGTAAAATTTCATGTCAGCATATACAGCGTATCTAATACAGTGAGTGTTGCTTTGTGAGAGAAATTTGTTGTCCAACTAAAATGTATGAAGCAGAATACGTTAATTGTTGTATGTGATATAATGTTATCTTAATTATTCTCTTGCAGACATTTATAGGTCTAGTAGTTAAAATTACATTCAAACTTATTTTCTTCTGAGAATCTAGTTCAAAAAATCAAGTAAATATGGACCTCTCATCAGGAACAATGATTAAGATTATTATATTCCATCAAAACAGCTTTCATTTATGTGTGGGCAGGTACGTAATGGTTATTACCGTACACACAATTACATACTTCACTTCCATATCTCATTCGCGCTTTCACACACTTTAATTAAGGTCGTGATATTCTGTTCTTGACTTATAGCCGACCCTCCTTCGTATTGCCTTGGCTTAAATAAATCGCACGGCACCAACCATCTAGCGTCCCTTGACTCAACCACTCCGGTGTAGTTTCCCCCGTCAAAAGCCATGGCGAGGCAGCCCATGGGCCCATCTCGTTCACCTTTCTATTTCTTTAATGGCGAGGTAGCCCTAGGACGCTTCGTGCCGAGGTCGCCCAACTCAACCCAACCCGCTGCTGCCTTCGACTCCTCAGGAACTCGAAGAGCAAAATCCTTATATTCGTCTTCTGTGCTTGCGTAAAATAAAACTTTCTTTATGGATATCATTATGGATTCCAAAAAGTTTACTTTTCTGTGTCAGTAATTGTGGATGAATTTCTGAACTGTCATTATAAGTGACTTTCATTTTAGATGATTGAGCAATTCTTGCAAATTAGCAAGTTGGTAAAATTATTTTTGAGTGAGCTTGGCAGTTTCACACCAGAGTTTTACCGCTAAGTCATATACAGAGAGAACCAAAGAAAATGATTTTATATTACGAGCTCATTTATGTATCAAATGGCACATTCACTTTGATGTTGAGAAACCTGTAGAATTTGTTTTGTTTTAAAGATCTCGTCAGTTGTGGATTTGCCCTGAATTTTTGAACAAAGGTCTGTAGTAATGACTGCGTTTGATTGTCAAATAACAAAATGATTGATTAACTGGTCATTGTAGTTATTTAAGTCACGTTTCTGGTCATATTTACGACATTGAAGTCGTAAAATATCTGACGTCGATAGTTTGTGATCCCTCTTACGCTTTTCAAATCTACTGAGCACCGCGATTCAGGCTGAGAAATCAACCTCTGGAAACAATGCAGCAGAGTGGGGTTTGCCCGACTGCATCCCGCGGTCAGCTTTCCCTTACCCTTGCTTCCCAGCTAATTCTCTTTCACTTTTCGTTACCTGAGGTCAGAGCCCGACTCCATCCCGTTTCATTCATCTGGTGTTTCCAAAGAAGTAAACATTTTAGTTAAGTTTCTATTCATAAGTAGCGCAAATAGATGTTCTCGCATCACTCCAGAGAAAACAGGCCGGAATCTTCAGAATTGTGTATGTTAGATCAGCGAGGTAAGGTAGATGTTTTCATGTTTTGTTTCCACAAACCTTTACGTTTTAACGTTTTAACTTTCACGTTGTCAGTGCTCTAAAAGGACATGTAAATGTTTCGTGAAAACAGACAGAAGTGAATAAAATATAATCGATCAAAGTGATTTTAAACAGGAAACGTAGAAATGAATCCATAAGAAGAAGGAGGCTCACCAAGAAGGAAAATAGAACGGCATGCAGTCGGGCTACCTCTTTTGGAGAGGGAGGTTTCAGGTTAGGAGTTGACTGCGGGATGCAGTCGGGACACGCCCTCCGGAGCTGTGACTCCTTGGTCTGACAGGCGTGGGTCAAGCGGCTTCCCGGGAAACGCGTGGGTGCGATGATTGTAAAGTCACTTTGAGCACCGGCGGGTGCAAACGCAAAAACAACAACAACCTTAGAAGACCAAAACGATCGCGGGAAATTGGTCTGTAACAAATCAAAATTCCTTATTGAAGATCTTGTCTGTCGCGCACTGGTTAACTGGTTCGTTCTATGCAATATCCTATGGAAATTTGAATAAAGATTTGCTCCCGCTCAATTTGTGGTGCCACTGAGAAGCCACCGATTCCTTTCTGAGGGGAGATATTCTTTCTTTCCTGTAGCAAGATCGCGAAGAGTGTCCCGGAAGGCTGTGTTCATCAGAGTCTGATAATGAAGTGTACGCCGCGAAAACTCGTGGATTTTCTCTTGTCAATGAAGTCTTGCGTGCATGTGTTCTGAATGGAGTCTTGAATACGTTTGATTTGATACTGTCGTTTACTTTTGTGAAATCAACTAACCGCACACCGTTGAGTGTAGAAAGACGTACAAGGTGCTGGACCGATTTGAAAGGTTTTTGGGAGAATTTTTAGGGCGCGCACGGGATATTTCTAGAGATACCGGGAGCCAAAGTCGTGATTATCGGGACAAACTTACTGCTGGGCGCGTCGTATGTCGTATTATTACCATGCAGTGAGGAATTGTACATCGTTCTCAAAGATGTAAAAGTAATTCAATTGCATGAACTATTTGAAGTGAAACATCAAAAATTTATATTACAAGAATCGATTTAAGAAGAAGTAAGGGAATGAAATAAATCGAGTCTGTTTCCTTCTAGCCTGTGGTGTGAGAGTACATTAGGCGCCCAGTGTTCTGCTTACGTCTGCTTTTGCCCTGGTAGGAATGTCGGTGTGTGAAATTTGAACATTTTTAAGAAAAGATATCCCAAATATTCACATTTTGAGTTTGAACTGAACTTGCCAAAATATTTTGCTAATTTCTATTTCAGGAATAAAGCATATTATATGTTTTTCGTTTTTTTCATTTGGAAACGTAAAGCTCTGCTTTAGGTACAATAAGAGTTAGGATTTTATAACCAATAAACAAAGCCATTTCATCGAATTTATGGAATATCGGAAATTACTGATTTTTTAATAATAAAAATTATACACATGAAACTAATGCAGATATTTTATTGACCATTTATTGAGGGTCCGTTCAATCACACGTTTCTTAAAAATTAGATATTTACAAGTTTTACTTCAAAAACATCATGGAAAATAGTTTGTAAATATCAATTTTGAGAAAATATAATTCAATGGGAACATGGCCGGAAAGATCGTAAAGGATTTCATTGGTACACACGTGGAAGTTTTGTCATTAGAATTTAAAAAGAAATAAAGTGAACCTTCCTGGTACATGAAGACATGGAATTCCACATTTTGGTTAATCAAACACGAACTTTGTGAACTCAGATGCACGTCTATAGGTCCAACATAACCTAATATCTTAGGGGAGAACAATTCAGTCGGCAAGCGCTGCCCGTCCTCGTGGAATGCGTAACGGCGGCTTTTGCAGCGCCGCGCGCCCCACCCGAGCACAGAGCAGAGAGGCTCGGGCCGTGACGTCACGAGTGAAGGATGGCATTACCGCGCGCGGGCGTGGGCGCGCGACCGTGGCAGGTGAGCAACGCTGCAGGTGGACGGCGAGGACGAGGACGGCGCGGGGGCGGGGCCAAGGACGGCAACGACGCCTTACGTAAAGGGACGCCGCCCGCGCCGACCACCGCTCCACCGCCTTCCGCAGTGGCTTCGCAACGGCGGAGGCCTGACGGGCAAGTGCGTCCACTCACACACCAAACAACACACACATACACGCAACACGCACAAATTCAGGGACACCGCCATCACGCCAAACATAGCGCACGGGGACAATGACATATGCACGCGACGAACAATCGCAACACACGCGCGCACACGCACACACGCGCGCACACGCACACACACGCACACTCATGCACACACGCACACGTACAATATACTTTGAATTTTATTTCTTATAGCGTGAGGACCTGTCTTCACAATGAAATATCTCACGGAATTTCGCGACTTCCTCGGTCGTGCCACTAGATGTCGTATGATCGTTTTAGCACTGCTTGATAGGTCGCGATCATGCGACATCTAGCGGCACAACCGAGAAACGCGAAATGGCCTGAGATATTACATCGTGAAGACAGGCCCTCACGCGCCAAGAAAGAAAACCCCAAGTGTAGCTAGCTAGACTGATTGATTTCTGTTTTCGGGCTTGACAACTGCTAAAATGATTAGTCCTGTAAGCATAGTGCGGGTTTTTATCGCTGGAGTTGGCGGTCATCTTCTGGTGAATGGCGAGATCAAGGAGCGACCTGAAGGGGTTTTTGCTAATCAGGTATCACCCTCCAGCGCAGCACCGCCACAAACGGAACAAGCCCAAAGCTCACGTCTGATCTCCTGAAATGTGTCGTAGTGTATGCGTTCACATTAACCCGCACACTTCTGAGGTCATGAGCTCCTCATGAGAAGGGCGTTCGCTAATGAATTAAAAACATTCATTTTGTAAGGCAGGAGGTGTAACAATGACCTAATGTCATCGATCACTGTAGGAATATCGAAATATAATCTCACTGATAACTGTTTTCGGGTGCGTCAATTGCTGACGTAATGAACTGCTAACGTCATTAGTTCCGTGAGTGTAGTGCAATCGTTTATAGTGAGAGGTGATAAAGATCTTCCCCCGCTGGATGGCGAGATCAGGCGCCGACCTAACCGTAGGCTTGCGGGACTCTCCAAAACCAGGTATCTCCCACCAGCGGAGCACCGCTCTAAGGGCAAGCGGTAATCTCCTGACTGGTCTTCCGGCATATGTGTTAGCGTCGTATACATTAGTCTGTGTGTGTGTGTGTGTGTGTGTGTGTGTGTGTGAAGTAGGGGCGAGGATAGGACATGAAAGAGGAAGTAAATTCGCGTGCAGTCCGTAGCCCATTTGTTAGGGTACTGCTCCAGCATTCGCCGGTTTTTTTATAGGAGAAACCACGGAATCCTACCGATTAGAAAAGCCCGGACGCTAAAATTCTCCTCCAGCCAGCAGGTGAAATCGATCTAGTTGACATGCCAGAGTCGAAAATCCTGCCTTCGTCGGAACTCGATCCTAGGACTTTCCTGTCGGAGGCACTGCAGTGTCATCAGTGAGCTCTCCCAGTTTGGACTGAATTGTCTACGCCATTTTCAATAGACTCTACAGCCTCATTTTTGCTGATGCAGGCCACCAGGCATTCATAAAATCAAGAATTTTCATTTGCCCAAAATGTCCCATTATTCATTTCAGATTTAAATGGTTAGATATGATCAATTAACAAAAAGTGAGTATATTACTTGACGAATATTTACATTTGGCATGCACGTCACGGGACCATCCCAGCATACACTTCAAGCAATTGAGCAAACCCAGAGAAAAAACTCAATGAGGATGGCGTCTTAAGGCCGAACGTAAAAAGCAGGATTTCTTTCTTTTGAGGCTAGCAACACGCCTGCGGCAAAGGACGGAGGTTGAAGTTTGACCATCGGGTCAGTGTCAGAGAACGCGAGTTCTGCTCAGACGACTCCTGGAAGCGGACGTCCATCCAAATGGACGTCTGATAAGTAACTGCCAGCAGGCTAGCGTTGTTTCTGAGGGACGTTATAGCTACTAGGTTTACTAGGTCTGCCGATCACGTGGAGTAGCATGCGACACACGTTCATCATTTAACGAGCGGCTTCCATTTTGAATTTTTTTCAAAATGAATTGGAAATGACGTTGAACACTTTATTACTGATGTGAACAATAGGCCAAATTTGTGGGAAATTTCACTGAACTATGTAAGTCCAAAGACAAAAAAATTAAACTTGAGAGAAACTTTGTTCCACTTTGGACAAACATCAGCTATATAATGCCGTAGCTCCTACATTTCTCGCAATGACATCGTCCGGTATGACTTCTTTTTTTTTTTTTCGACCAGTCAAACAGGCCCCTTCTTACGCTAACTTCTCTGCAGACAAAGCGTCCACGGAGGACACATCCTCCCACGGTTCAATTTTGTGTTGTAATTTTACTCTGCTTATTCCCTTTACTGTATAAAGCGGAATTATGAATAGAGGTAATAGAAACACTTGACAACCATAAGATTATACTTTCGCCTTACATAAATCTATTTCAACCGCAAATGAATGCAGTGTACATTCAAAACATTAACGTAAAAATTTATTTAAATTTAAACTATGAAGTAACACAAATAACCTTCAGCATATTAATTTTAAAATAAAAAGAACTTGTGAATTGATTGTAGATAATGTCAACTTCTCCAAGTGTTATTTCTAAGATTAAACAAGCGCTTTGCTGGCCCTGTAGTTGCAACTCGAAGTCTTGAGATGATAAATATGAGTATGATTAGAGATGATAGATTTTAGCAATTGCAAAAAATGCGAAATGTTATCAAACTCTGAAAAAATAGTATTTTTTTTGTTTGACGGTCGTTGCGGTATATTTCTGTCTGGTTTTCAATCTGAGATAAAATGTGAAATCGTTGTGAACCGGCGAAATAATTCCTAAACAGCATTTCATGGTTTCATTCTTATTCTCTCTAACTAAGGATGCGACAACCAGAACAACACATCGATGTATGAAAACATTTAATTTGGCCGTGTTTATTAATTTATTATTAAGATTTAACTGACAAAACAGAGTAAAAAAATTAAAACTGATCTAGAAACCCTGAGGGCTCAGGGTCATTTCAAGAGGTCTCAGCTTCCTCAGTTTGCTTTTCGGAGGCCACGAAAAGAAGAGCTAGGCCCTATGCCTACAGCGCACGTATTCCTTCTTGCGCTTCCTATGCTTTTATATTTCTTGAAGATCACAAATGGCAAAATATTAAATCAGTTTCCCTTATTTCCTGTCTTTAATGGAAAAATTTAAAAGGCATCAAAATATTTTTTGTCTCAAAGAGTCCTCCTTTACTATTAATTTTCTCAACAAATGCTACAAAATGCTAAATCTTAAGTTTTGTAATGCTATACAGTGCCAGAGCCTTGTTTTAAAAATAAGATTTTTTTAAAATGTGAAGTGTTAAATTGTACCGTCACTAAGGATGACGGTTGCCTGCCTAAGCGGAACGCGCAGGCGGCGTGTATGCAAACGGCAAAGGGCGAAACGTCACTGCCCGCGGGGCGCGACTCCATGCAGGAAGAGAGGAGGCGCGCGGTCTCACGAACTGTTTCCACAGAGAATATAGCACGAAGCACAACATTCAAAGGTTCATTTCGTCATTTTCTGATGAAACAGTAGTTTACGTAACAAGGGCGCGAAACAGATGATTCACGCCCGAGTCGAGTTTGTCGCCCGAGCTTAGCGAGGACGACAAGGAGACGAGTGCGGAAATCACCTCGCGCCCCGCGTTGCGTGTACTATTTTATTAATACGCCGTGAGCAAATCGCAATGCGTCAAGTAAAACCATATACATTTTATTTGATTTTCACTGTACAAAAGTAAATAAATCCCAGTCAGTGTCGTAACTCTATTGTTTGTAAATAATGAACAAAGACGTTGTCAAGGCGAAAGACAATTGCGAATCGTTACAGATGAATCGCACACGCTTCCGAAGTTTCGCACATGCTTCGCGATGTTCCCCATACGCGTCACGATGTTTCTAACACGCTTCACGATGTTTCGCACACTGAGAAAAAAATAGCAGTTTCGCACACGGAAAATAAGCATGAGAAACCACGTTTCTCACCACGATGTGTTAAAATACTTTTTTCTTTCCAACTTTATAAACGGCCTTTTTCGTTACAAGAAATCATTCATATAAGTATATCGTACGGCACTGATTATGACGAATTGCCGCTTATTGCACGAATAATTGCGTCATTACACTTTCAGCCAATTGCAGCGTGAGAATCGATGGGGAGGTGGCTGTAAACTGAACAGCCAGCCACGCTTTTTTCGCACAGATGCTAAACACAATGACACCGTGACGTCACAATGAAGTTGTTTCACAAAATTAACTTTGAATCGGTTATACATTTATAATGCGGTTATGCAAAAAAAGAGTACGCATCTGGTTTATAATGTTGCTTTATTGCATTCATACAGATCAGAAAATTCGCTTCTAACGTCTCTCGTTTTAAAACGTTACTCATACAATAAAGCTTTCAATTATAAACTAGTTGTGTTAACTAATTTATCCAAACTGTGCCATTTAACAAATGGATGTGTGAAATGAAATTAAGAAATCATGTTTTTCAAGACAGACACACTCTACCTAGCCATTTCCAAGAAGCCACCGCTGGGTTGAACACGGCGCGGTCCCTCTGACAAGAACACTCACCGTCCTGAATACTCGGAAGGGCATGAAATTTCACCAGATTGTTCTTCGCCTTGCAAAATGAACACAAATAAAATGTAAAGTTCTCTGAAGCACTGTTAGTAAATCTTTTGCGATAATTACTCTTTGGGCGCTTCGTGACGTCCGCCTGCCGCTGCGCGCCGCCCTGCGGCCATTGTATTTACGGGTCACAGCGCGCCGAAGCTCGCAGCCCATGAATCTGTCGTCAGTGTCACAATACACTCGCAGGCAATGCAGGGTGATGAGAATGATACCTTTCGGAACAGGTTCTGAGAGATGAGGGGGCTCAAATGATCCGAATGCAATAATATTGTAAAGACAAAACTTGACAAGATTCTCTTGAAATGAGAATAGAATTTAAGAGTTAGGGTATGCTTCCAATCATCAGAATAAAATGAGTAGATAAAAAAATTAAATGAATTTAAATGCAATAAATACAACAATTTCAC
Organism: Gryllus bimaculatus; assembly: GCA_017312745.1. NCBI lineage: Eukaryota > Metazoa > Arthropoda > Insecta > Orthoptera > Gryllidae > Gryllus > Gryllus bimaculatus. The sequence goes on along the minus strand of BOPP01000078.1, from coordinate 1,503,602 downwards.
ATTTGTAACGGAAACAAAATTATTACTATAGTATCTAGTAAAAATGTACTTAACGATATCATGGTGTGAAGATGTCACACATACCGTAAGTTACGAGTACTTCTTCGGTTTTCTTCAACACAGCACTTCTTTAGGAGACTCTCAAACAGACGTCGGTACGAATATTAAAAACGTTCGTCACTATGCAGTACTAAATACAAATACGGTTGGTTTTAGACGTATGGTTTCCGCCCTTTGACTTCACATGACAGTTGAACCAGCTAGTGAATTTCGAGTTAATCCGAGAGAGGGACACGGAGAGCATTGTGTGTGAGTGTGAGTGTGAGTGTGAATGTGAGTGTGAATGTGAATGTGAGAGTGTGTGAGTGTGTGAAAGTGTGTGAGAATGTGAGTGTGAGTGTGTGAGAGTGTGAGTGTGTGAAAGTGTGTGAGAGTGTGAGTGTGTGAAAGTGTGTGAGAGTGTGAGTGTGTGTGAGTGTGAGAGTGAGAGTGCGTGAGAGTGAGAGTGCGTGAGAGTGAGAGTGCGTGAGAGTGAGAGTGCGTGAGAGTGAGAGTTCGTGAGAGTGAGAGTGTGTGAGAGTGAGAGTGAGAATGTGTGAGAGTGAGTGTGTGAGAGTGAGAGTGTGTGAAAGTGAGAGTGTGAGAGTGTGTGAGTGTGAGTGTGAGTGTGAGTGAGTGTGTGAGTGTGAGTGTGAGTGAGTGAGTGTGAGTGAGTGAGTGAGTGAGTGAGTGAGTGAGTGAGTGTGAGTGAGTGTAGACATCAGAGGCACGCGCAGTCGGAGGAATCGGCGACGCCTCCTCAAGAAACCGCGGCGCAGAAGGATTGCGACGGCGCGTGTCGGGGTAGGGCAGAGTGGAGCGGAGCGGGGCAGGGCGGGATGCTGGGTGCGGGTCGCGAGGCGTGGCGTGGTGTCGGAGCGGGGTGAGGGGCACTGGGCAGACAAAACAACCGCTGCCCACAGCGCGCCAGGCGAAGCTATTGTGCGCACAGGCGGCCTGCGCCCCGCCCTCGGCTGCTTGCTTAGTCTGCGCCCGGCCTCACCACGCGCCGGATATTTACATAGGCCAGCCTATACATCTACATTTCTAGACGCACATCCGATCATGCAGACATAATTCTATTTGCGTTTCCGATTTCTCTTTTTTTAATTTTCATTTTCTTCTTTCCTTCTCGTTTGGCTTAAGTTCCGTTCTCCACATCATTTCTTTCTTTATTAACTACGACTATTTATATTGCATGGATGGCAGGGTTTCTTAGGTTAATATAGGATGGTTTTTCCTCTAGTCAGTCAGTTAGGCGTATCCTTTATTATAGATACTAACAAATTTTAGGCCGATATCTATCAAATAACTTACCGAGTTCGTTTTTATGATATCGGCCTAATGTAGGTCGACGTAGATCGGCCTTGTGAATTACGTGACCGTCTGGTAAGGAAAAAAATCACACAAATAAGAAATGAATTTGGAATGTGGAGTACTCATTTATCGTCCTTTGCTTCAATTTAAGTGTGTCAGTTGTTTGAAATGAAGAGATGTCATTAAGGACTGCTTTACAAGCTTGTTTGCATTATGTCGATATAACCGAACAGCATTACGAAAATATTTTAATGTGGCTTCAGTACATTTCGGCGAGTATACTTTGCAGGGAAACCTTCAAATGTCGAAATCGACATTGAATTTTTTCAGGCCATGAATGCGACACTTAAAAAATCTGTGCAAAATTTCAGCTGTTAATAGAAACCGTGAATCACTTAAAAAACTAATAATAAAAGTAGAGTTTCGTTTGGAGCATATCCTGTAAAGTTGGTCACCTCTATGAAATCATAGAGACGTCACGTTAAAGTGACTATTGGAGAAGGACATGTAACAAATAATAGCGTTATCTCCGTGAGCGAATCAAATAATAAAATTTATAATTCAGAAGGAGTTATTCTGTTTCTTATTATAATTCCTTGATGATATTAATTACAATATCATATGGAGACGGCGCAATTCCGGGTTCGATTCCCGGCCAAGGAAATTTATGTGCGTTTTAAACTGTGCGTTTTTCTTACAAATGTCTCAGTGTCTATTGATGCGTGTCGATGAGAAAGCACACTCTTAGGTTATGATGACCAGCATATATGGCCAAGACAGGTCTTCGTGCTAACCACACGAACCCCTTATTCCATGGCCGAGAAGCTGGGACACCCCTGGTCGACCAAGGCCCTTAGCGGGCTGTCGGGCCAAGGCACCGGACAGTCTCACCACTTTCTGATCTAGTACTTATTTTCTAATGTGTTGTATTGTGTATACTAAGTTTCATAGTTATAATAATACGTTAAGTAGTAACTTTCATAAAAGCAGCACGAATTATCTAATAAAAATGTATAATTTAAAATTATTATTCTTTTTAGAATAATAATAATATATTACATGTAATTCATTTGTATATTTAATAATGGGACGCAGTACTGTAGCTTCGGGACAATTCAATTGCCTTTAAAAGAACAAAATAATTAGTTACTTAAAAATACAATTTAACAAAGTTTTAATAAAATATTACAAATTTTATTTACAATATTAATAAAAGTCTCTATAATTCTAATATTCTTCTCCTTTCCACATTCAAATTTCACTTAAGTCGATAGTTCAATTTTTTAAATTAACAATACGTATTAAGTTTATTTTAAATAATGAATAAAACACTAAAAATATTTACTATTAATCTGTTTAATATTGTCTTATTTCCTCCCACACACTGCCGCATTTCAGAAAGCTGTCCAAGAAGAACGATTGCGACGCGAGCTTCGCAGCCTTTTTTCGGTGTGGGATGAGCGAGTAAGTCTTTCATTCGATCGGTTTTCATTTTCTGACGACCTCGGCCAATACATTGATGTAATCTCCTGGACTTCGTTACACGTTACTGTGCACGACCCTGAATTTGACTTCTGTAAAGTTTCTGGGTCAAGTTGTATTAACTACCTTTGTGCAACCTCTGCAGATAGTGTACAGAAATATTCTTCTTGAACATTGGAATAGACTTCTTGCCTTGGAAATCGACTGTACTTTCACTTGCTTCGGAAATTCATGCCGGGCACAGAATGTCATGGAACCCTGTCAATATCTTTTGGCTTGCTTTAGAGACCTATGAGAAGAAATACGTTGTCTCCTTACTTGCTGTCACAAATCATGATAAACCTGTAAGTATCATGATTGTGAAATTTCTAGGAACACATTCACACTAAATATTTTAATGTAGACTCAACAGAAACACAATATTTTTTGAGAAATTTGTCTCTATGGAACAGCCTTCCACTTCATGTGCCAAATCCAGTTAGAGGAGATGAATCGGATCATGAGTATCAAGTAAGTCCGAAAATGAAGAGTCATGCCGATAGGCAATCCTACGAGCAAAATAAAATCACTTTTATCACGTGGGTCATACATTATTTTTAGACAGCCTTTCTGACTTTCATTTTATTTTAATTCAAGTATATAACTCGTTTAATGACACATTAAGGTCAGCAGTAGCTGATGGGGTCAGAACGAACTTCATTTTTTCTTCGTAGCATTCACAGATTTATCTGTAAACTTGATCATCGTCTCACGTTTAGCACCAGTGGAAACTTTGAGACCGCTATTCATTCACTTAAAAAACGCTCTTTTTACTAAGGCGGTCTAAAAACAAATTATTTCGCCGACTAAGAAACACTTCAGTGCCAAAATGACATCGGAGCAACTTGTTTTCCAAAGTTTTAAAGGAGACAGAAGAAACTAATTTTATGGTGTGAGACCATGTTTTAAGTGAGTGGGCATTAACAATACATAAGGAAGAGGGTATAATAAATTTTCAGGTCTTATCAAGTTGGATAATACAATTTCGAAAAAAAATTCAAGATTGTATCAAAAAGAATTACAGTTTGTTTCCAATAAGCAATTGGAAAAGTAACAGTCCACGAAAGAGTTGATTAAAGATTTCCTGGATAATGCAAACCACAACCTGCCTTCTTTCAATAGGATATATACTTAGAAATCCGGTTAAAGTATGGTACATGGTACATCTTTAGAGAAGTGTGGTGGCGCGGGGAGGGTTCTCCTTAAGCCCTCCCTCAAATTATGCTACTTGCTCCGATAGAAATTAATAAAACTTACGGATAGACGATTTTCATAGCTCGTCCTTCATACGCTTTGTCCACGCCGCATTGAAACCCCAATTTACTTTCAACGGCAAGTTTTCTCGCTTCGCTCGCCCGGATCCAAGTCACGGCGAGGCTCGAGCCTTCAGCCCTCGCGTTCACTATTAACATCCTTGAGTCTACCCACCGCATACTTACCAATTCATCTTTATAAGAAAGCACTTTTCAAGAAAGCCTCCAGAATTTCAACTGCACATTTACCGCCGGAGTGGAGTAAAGTGCCGGGACTTTCGAAGTTGTACCGTATACTAGACTTCAGCCGGAAATCCCAGTAAATGAATTATACGTAAATAGTACATCGTACAAACCACAATTCTACATGAAACATTCAGTTACTAACAACAGATTATAAAGACTTCCATTACCAATGATACTCTCTACCAAATGATTTCATTAGCGTCTCCTAAATTTTTTTTCTCTAAAAAATACCTGGTCTTCGACAAGACATAGGATAAATGGAGTTCTGAATTATTAACTAGTATTCTGATAAATGAGGAACTTATAACTAGTTATGAGCATATTGTTTTGTACAAGTTTTATACGATTTTATTTAAGTTATTAAAAGAATATCAAACACAAAAGAAAAGGTCAAGAAATGGTCGCATCAGTTAGAAAGTTCTGTATTCTTTACACAACTTATCTTTCCCTTGCTCACCTCACTTACACTTGAGTATTTACGAGGGAAATTTTCTTGAACGGGACTTGCAACATTTAGCACCAAATCATATACACTCATTTATAGATCAAGACATCAGTTTGTACATTGAAGACATGACGAAGCACGTAATTATGGCGAGTTTTTATCATTGGACTATTTTAGTAACAGTACAGTGCAAGTTGTATTTCCAGCCTGATGAATCCGAACTCCTCGGCATCTTGGCAAACTTAACAGAATGAAAAACTTATTCCCAGGGATCGGCCAATAAAGTGACAAAAAGGAAATAACCTAACAATTACCTATAATAAGGAATAAAATTGTATTTAATATAAAGTCTTTATTTTCGGAGGAAATGTAATCCTTAGCTCTGAACTTCCAACCGTCAGTTTTGTAAGGTCGAGGAAGTTACCGAAGATTCGTGTAATTTTGAGGGTTCGAAAAACTGAGTTCATGTAGTAGTGAAATTCTTCATGAACTGATGATACAATAAAAACTTTGTTGTTGAAGTTCGTGAAACATTCTTGAAACAATCACTAATAAAAACAAAGAAAGAACACAAAATGCATAAATATGACCCCCAAAAATGACTTACACACTGATAAAGCAAAAAAAAACAACAAAAAATAACACAATAACTACACATTTATAGAATCTATATGTGATGACAAATATTCATTTATAAGCTAGCTATGTCTAGAATACCTCAAACAGAAAACATGTCATGTGAATTCGAGCCCTGGTGATTACTGACCTCGGCCGTGGCTCAGACGCTTCGAATCCCCCAGTGGCTTCCGTTCTGCGGCGACGACGTGGGTCTGCGACGCAGTGCGGGTGTCCCCGTTCGAACCTCACGACACGGACGGCGGCGGCGCCCGAAGCAATCAAACGTCCACTTAGTCCACCTACGGTCCGATTTAAATTAGCACCGACTTGGGGCCTCGGAGCGCTGCAGTCGAGGGCGCACCGATAGTGCTGGCAACTCACTGATAGGTTTCCCTCCAATTCTCCCGCGTTTTCAATCAGAGCCTCGGAGCGACTTCCGGTTGGTTATTGACCGCGAAATTCAAATATCTTACATTTTCCTATCTCGTGTATTTTCTTGAACCAGATGGCGATTTGTTCATAATGCTACAGGCTCATAAAATGGTAGGAATTTCTGATCAACTCATCCAATGTATGAGTAAAATAACCTTCTGAGATGATAATGGCTCTGATTACTCGTCGAGTGTCGTCACCCGGAATATAGACTCTTACGATGTCCAAGGCCTTTACCGAATTTCCCGAGAATACACACGTTTTTTAGAACGGAGGATACATTCCATTAAATACCATAAAATAATATTTAGTAATATGAAGGAATTGTATATAATGTAACTTACTATTATTACATTGTAGTAAAAGGTGTAAAGTGGAAAAGGAAAACTCCCAAATTCCGTGACTAAATTGTTTGGCATATTATTTTCCACGCGCCACACATCAAACTCAGGCCAGTGAGCAACAGATACGTACGAACATTATGATTGGCCCAGCAAACTGAGCGGGTCCCGCCGCGTGAACGAGTGCAACGGGACGTCCGGTTCCTCCGATTCCGTTTCTTCGTCCGTCGGTTGAACCGGTGATAACCGCAGGAGCGCTGTAATCGCGAGCTCCGATTCAACCACTCAGAGGGCAGCCCCGCATGCCAGCTCTAGAGACAAGTCTGCGTCAGCAGGTCTCGATGGCTGAGCACGGCAACGCCCACGAGTCGCAGCGGCTGCGTACACTCTCGACGGCACGCCCAGTCAGTCACTTGCTCTGATGAGTGATGCAATATCGATGCCCGTGCTTTCAAAAAATCGTTTTTTTTATATCATCGATGTATTTAAAATCTAGTTTTTGAACCTGGTGTGTTTTTTATATTGATGTTTTTTGTTCGATGTTTTTAATGGTCGATCATATAAATTCTGTATTAATTTTCAGAAACCCATAATTTGAATATTCTTCAGACGAAAATAATCAACGGTGAAAAGTAAATAAAATCCAAGTTTCGTAAATAAAGAAGTATTTATTATTTTCGAAATATAGCATCAGATGATCCAAGTTTTGTTAACTGTCCTGATGGTTTTTTTCACTTCGTTCAGTCAGTTAAATCTCAATTCAAATTAATAAACGATACCACTTTCAAATTAAATCCCCCACCTCCCCGCTTGAACTTCAATAGTTACTAATCCAGTGCTGTTGATCCGGAGAGCCGAGATGGCTAAGGCAGTAGTGTCGTGGCGAGCTCTGTTCGAAGGATCGCGGGTTCGAATCCCACCTCGGACATGGATGTACTTGTGATAGCATCTTCACCATTCATGATTATCCTATCACTATATTAAAGAAGGATTAATAATTCCCTGTGCGAGCAGGAGGCCCTTGCCGTTAATGGGATGTGCAATTGGCTAATTAAAAAAAATTAAAATATCGATGATTAGTAACATCAATGTTCTCTTGTCGGTCTTGCATCCCTAGCTTCGATACCAGAGGCGTGGTCTCAAGTGTCTAGATTCCTGCACCCGTAACCGTTGATTCGCGACCTTCTACGCGTGACTTAAATGATTACGCGGAGCGCTGCGCACGTTATCGCACTCTCTCAATGCACTCTTTCTGCTGACCACTCAATTTTCGAACTTTCCTGAACACTAGTGATAGCAACTGGAGGTGCCCCAATTGTTGGTTGGAACAGTAGTACGATTACTTTTCAGACCGATTCGTTGAATCGTTGAAGTAACGATAGAAATCGTTCCTCAATTTTGGCGATATCTGCGCTGATTGGTGGAATCGAGGCGGCTCTTTCAAAATCTCGAGGTAATGGATATTCATAAACAATGTAATTAACATTTCATAAATCATAGAACTTTTAGTACACACTAAACAGAAACGAACATGTCTTTATGAATCGTTTAATCCACCAATAATATCATATTTGAAGTCAAACACCCCAATTAATGTGAAGTTCTCTCTCCAGATGGATGTATAAATATAATCACATGGGAGACATATAATAATGGATTATTTATAAAGTTAGTTGTTATTTTTACATAGTTGTAGTTATTGTGGTTTATAAGTTTTCAATGTTACTGCGGACTCAATTTGGAACGCGCCGAAGTTGGCGACACTGCCTCTCCAAATCAGACGAGTCCGCAACGGATTCTGCGAGCGCGGCGTGCGCAGCCGCACACAACACGCGCGCCTCCCGAGCACCGAGGCACACGCGCGCGGCGCGCGCGGCCTTCGGCGTGTTTGCACTCGCAGACAGCACCGTTCGCAAAGCTTCCGTAATTTCGGTGTCAGATGTTGGGCGTAATATATGGGCGCGCGCGCGCCGCGCCGCGCCGCTCCGCGCCGGAGCAAACAAGGCGCACCGAAGGTTGCGAAGATTCTCGAGATGCCAGGCGGTGGCCGAGCGGCCGCACGGCGTCGACGTGCCCCGGCGCGTTTATCGCTGCCCCGCCCACACGTTTTGTCTGCTCGCGCTAATTATCCATAATCACACTTGTTGAGATTGTTAAGTGAATAATAGGATTACGCATTAATTCCCTCGTGTGCTACCGCTATTAGTCAATGAGAGAGAGGGAGAGAAAGAAAATGAACAGAGAATGCGAAGCGGTTGTGGTTTTTACCTGCTGTGATTCAGGGAAATTAAAACGTCATTTAGAGAAAAATAAAAAAAAGGAGAACGACGGGTAGTAAGTGCTAGGTAGCTCACTGGGAATTCGGAGAATTACTTCCCTGAGTGGATTAAGTAATTTGATCGCTGAAATCGGTACGAACGTACAAAAGGAAAGGAAAAAGCATTCGTCAAAAACAAGGGTGCTTTTAGAGCAATCGAGAAATGAACCAAGAAACGTTAAATGATATACTATTTGATACGCATTCAAGACAGCAATCGACAGTTTCTTCTGGTACACGAAAACGAGTTGATGAACGACCGTTGGGTGTCAGTTTACAACAAAGTGACGTGGCTCGGAATATGTTCAGAAATTAAAAATGATACTCGTAATCTTGTAAGTAATTCTTTGCTTAGAACTTCTTTTGATTATAATTGCAAGTACTCAAACAATCCCTACAAATAGCATTCATACACTCAGAGGATTCTTCAAAACAAGGATTGAAAATGGTAAAAAAAGTAAAGAAGGGGTAAAATTGTTAAGATTTTACATGAACGAAGCATGTGTTTGGCTATATGTGTGGCTGCTGTATCGAAGGAAAGAGCCTTGCATTCCTTTTGAGAATTTACAAGGCGTGTTACTTTGTCCATTTTTCCATTTCAACATCACTAGCATTCAAACCTAAACGCACATTTAGATAATGGAAGAGGGGGCATTGGATGCAAGAGGTCATGAGATCAACAAGTAAGAAAAGCAACGACTATTTATATGCTGTGTCAGAAGCATTTCGCTTTCATTGCATCAAGTGGAATATAAGATTGCTATGTAAAGGTCTACAACATAAAATATAAATTAGAAAATGTTTGCGTATCATTGAGAGCTGTTACAATTAAATTTAACATAGAGAATACAAATTAAATGTATTTTATTTTAATTTATCTTAAGAATTGGTAAATATTTACGATTCTTTAAAATCTCACTCAAATAGTTATTTTTATATTAAGTGTGCAAAGTTTCTGTTTCTTTCACGGTCGAGATTGAATTTTTTGCCAAGACCGTAGGTCGACGGGAAAAATCTCAATCTCGACCGTGAAAGAAACTGATACTTTACACAATATGAGCAATTTTTTTCTACAACTGAATTAACATATAATACAAAAGGTGTTGTTAACTTGTATTGCAAAACAAAACCTCATACCCCGGACAATAAATGCATTTCAATGGGCCATGATTAAAGAAGTATTCTAAAACCATGCAAAAAAAAGACTTTTTCACGGTAACAAGATAATTGTCTTGACAACGACTTTTTTTAAATGATATTGAAAAATGACGAATTTTACGTACGGTTAGCAGTGTACAAAAGTTGCCTTTTTTGCAGTTGTAAAAACAACAAATCAAGTAATTGTAATCGAATCATTCTGTCGCAAATGTTAAACATTTGCACTAATTTAAAAAATGCCAAATACATTTTAATCTGCATTTATCCACCGTATGATATATTAATCTATGAAATACATCAACGCAAGTTGGAATAAACGGCTAAATTTTAAAAGAAATCATATTTAAAACACGTTTGCGATCCTCACCATCAATAGTAACAAGAACAAATGACTGGGAGATTTTTCGGGCGGTAATGACTAAGTAGAGATGACCGCTTAAACGAGGTAGGCATTTCTGCAGGTTACACTATCCAAGTTCTTCATCTGGACTTGAGAACGAAAATGTTTAAAAAAGCTCCTGCGTTCTTTGGCTATTCACTTAAGGAGCTGCCCTGACGGCAGGTGGAACGGATCGGAGGCAACCACTAAAACTGCGGCGTCAATAATTCCCATTTGAATGGCGTCGTTCCTTAGCACTTAGGACTGGTGTAGAAAATTCGCTGTCATCGGGACTCGAGTCCAGTGCCGCCAACCGAGGAACTTGCAGCTATGAACACCATCACCCCTCAGGCGAACATATTTTAGATCGCTATTATTCAGCAAAAACAAGCAAATATAGAAAAGGAAAAAAGTACAAATTATAGAAAATAATGCCATTATTCTACACACTTTATAACTGTGAAATCTGGAAAGGCTGCGATCAACAGGAGTAGAATAAAATCCCCTGAAATTAGATTATCCACCAAGTGCGACAAGAAGAGACCTTATACGAAATGAAGCAATAAAAACTACATTTTAAAATACACAAAAAGTGAACAGATCATGCGAAACATCTGAATAGAAGCAGGTTTACACAGGAAATCTTATTTTACAGTATTTAGCAAAAGAAACGAAATATGCGAATACCGCTACAAAGCTACTTATAGAATAATTATAGGCTAATTATATGATCATAAAAAGTGTTAATACTGTTTATTTTTAATAATGTTTAATATTTAAAAAAATAAAACAGTAATTCTAATTTCACAAAGAAAGCCAACTTATTAATTTTTCACTAGAGGAATGAACACGATATATATGCGTATAGTAATGTACTAGTTGTTTATTTAGGCCTTGAAGTAAGTTCTCAGCAACATTAGTTGAAAATCCGTCTAAATTATGAATCCGTCGCAGTCAGAACGCAAAGAGTAGAACCTCCCGCAGACGCTGCAGTGTCAACTATTTTCTATTATTTTTTTTCTTGATTTTTTTTACAATGAGAGTACAATGTTTAGCTGCGAGGTTCTTTAGTTTATTGTTCGAGGAATTTTGTATCCTCAGAGTGTGAAGGGGTAACTTCTTGTCACAGAAATTTCATTAGTTGAAACTTTCTACCAAAGTTATTGAGAGGACAATTCTGGCCAATTATTAGAGAGTGATGATAAGTGTTTATAAAAGAATACGGAAGAGATGAGAAAGAAAACGTAAGAAATATATCCTTATCTAAAGCCAGAGAGAAGAAGATGTAAGAAAAATAAAATTGGAGACTTTCTTAGGGGGCAGAGTGGGGGTTAATCAGTTCCTCTTTCGTAAAAGACTTTTCCTTGTAAGCGATTTAAATTATTGTATAAATTATGTGCCAGTTTTGTAATAAAGTGAGTAATCGTTTCTATTGCAAGGCCGTTAAGGATTGTCTTATGAGTGACAAACCAGGGGGGATTTACCGTTATTCTTTATATTTTGTTTTGAAAGATTTGTAATTTATTTTCAGTGGTTGGGGCAGCTGAAATCCATACAGGGCTTCCGTGAGTTACTATTGGGCAAAGAACAGATTTGTATGCACTTCTAGGCTGTCCGGGTGCCGCCTCGTCGTTGGCAGATAGGCGAGGAATTTTGTATCCTCAGAGTGTGATGGGCCTATCTGCCAACGACGCGGCATCACCCGGACAGCCTAGAAGTCATGAAGTCGAGCCGCGGAAGCCTACGTGTACAGATTTGTATGCAGTTAACGAGTACTGTATTTCTAAAGAGGAGTTGGGATTGAGAGTCGGGCGTAAAACCGCTCCATTGGCTTCCTTTATTTCCGAAGAGAATGTCTGGCTCCTTGCAATGATATTGCGGGTCTTCCTGCGCAAGCGCGGCCTCGACGCCACGCGGCCACGTTGCCTCCGTCGCGACCGGTGCCGCCGTGTCCTTGGGCGTAACAAAAGTCATAATGGATTATTCATACTGCACACGCGCCATACCCCTACACGCATTTCCATACAATACTCAACTTATTGCAAATCGCGCGGCGTCCGTCACGCATGCGTCGCGCCGGCCGCGTGCGAGGCGCCGGGTTCGAACCCTGGGTCTGGCCAAGGCATGAAGCGGTTGCTACCAGTTGCCTCTGGCCGTAGGGGTCCTAGGGTTCACGTCCCGTCACTGGTTCATATCCGATTAATTGATTCATTAATTGATTCATTAATTGATTGATAAACGATCCCGGGCGCATTAATATTAAATTTATTAGTCTAATAAGTATAGTGCATGATTATATTTCAAGAGGTGGTAGGGATTCTCCCCCTTGGCTGACGGAATCCGGCACTAAACAGGGATTTTCCCCAACCAGGTATCTCCCACCAACGTGGCACCGCCCCAGCCGGGACAGGATCTAAGCTTCCGGCTGATCTCCCGACTTGTGCGGTAGTGAAATGCATTTGAGCGAGGATAGGAGAAGGAATAGGAAGGAAAGATCGCGCGTGGTCCGTGACCCGTTTGTTAGGGTACTGCTCCGGCGTTCGCCTAGTGTTGATAGGAGAAACCATGAAAAACTTTCAATTAGAATTCTCCCCCTGATAACTGCTGAACTCGACTTAGCTGACAAGCTAGTGTAGAAAATGCTGCCACCGTCTGGACTCAAACCCTAAGAACTCCTGGTCACATTCCACCAGTTGATGCTCCGAGTCATCTTTGTCGCTAACATTTTGATACTAGCTACATAGCTGGGTTGACTTATGGATCAGAATCCTTTAGTCTTAAGAAAGAATGCTACATTAAGATGAGTACAGACGATTAAGAAACAATAACTCGGAACAGGATTTTTATCGAAAATGAACTTCTTGAATGTTATCGAATGATATTTTTAAAAAAAAATTTCGGTTCGACAAAACTGTCTGTAGAGGTTTAGAAAGTACATTATTCTTCATGACTTTCAGGTTGTGACCATACTTAAGTCAAGAACAGAAGTACTTTTATGAATGTGATTCAATTTCGAATATGATTCTAGGGAGGAAGGCAGTGCGAGTGCATCGTTGAGACGGAGATGCCTCAGAGTAATGGAGGTTTCACTTGGTATTTTGGATTCTAGATTTAATGCAGGGACTGTTTAGTACATTAAAAATTGAGTTAAGAGGGTAAAATAGAAGAGTTATATAAAATATTGTTGGTCTGTTGTTTTACTTAATACTGATAAGTATTGTAGGATTTGTTGATTGGGAATAATCCGTAACGAATTTGGTTTGATCTCAAGTAGTTATTTAGCACTTTATTTAGTTTGTTGACAGTGCTTTATGCAACATCTCCGCATTTTCGGCAGGCATATGTCAATTTTAGTAATATGATGGATTTGAAATGTATTATTCTACATTCTGCTCTGAAGGGTGAACGAAGATTTCAGCACGAAGCTAGTTTGGAGTTTTTAATTTTTTGTTAGAAAAGGTTTCAATTTAAACATTTTGCCGAGAAGAAATCTATGTATTAAACTGTGGGTATTGAAATTGACTCTGAAACAAGAAAAATAAAACAAGACTTTACTCTGTTAAAATAGTATTTTCTCATCGAAAAATGTGAATTCAAAGCAACTTAAGGGAGAGTCACAATTTGCTTACGTAAAAGTGGTGATAAGAAAAAGTCTATACAGAAGTTTATAACTACAACATTTGACGTAGTAAGTATATTTAGCAGGAGTCAGTATCAACTGTTCAATACAAAAAAGTCGCATGAAATACATGTATATGTTCCCATACAACGATTAAAATCGATTGTCGAGTTTAAGCGTCATGTAAATTTTGTTTTTACTCTATGACAATTTCTGTACATTTAGAGACTAAACTGAACATCAAAGAGGAAAATAATATGAATTTAACAGCCTCGGCGATCTGATTTTTCACCGGTTTCCCTTCATACATTGAGCAAATGCTGAGATGAAAATTAACCTTTTTGTTACGAGCTACAATTTGATTACTTCGTCAAATTAAGAAAATGACACACCATTACTAGCACTAATACCATAATACGAATATGTTGACGTGAGAGAACGGTATATTACATTTTAAACAGAGTCACGGTATTGTTCGTGAAAGGTATTCTAGTATTGCTGAGCATTTATTAGCGTAAATATTTAGATCCTCGCAATTATGTTGCACACAGTTTTCACAGACATCTTAATTTTAGATATATTTGTTCCATTCTGCATGTTTCTGACAAGACTGAGATATCCAGACTAGCTAACCTCCCAAAATTTGTATATGCAGAAAATCCAAAAATATATCATTATGTTGATTATGACCCAGGAAAAACTACTAGGGACTCGTGTAAAAGTCATCTGAAATACTTGCGAGTACGTGAATATACGATGTAGTGTGCATATTAACAAACGATATAATGTGCACATTAATGTGCGTAGTTCGCGACATACTCGGGATGACTGGGCGACAGTATGAGGTGAGGTGTCACAACATGATTAAAATCGATGAGTCAAGGTGTCTCGTCACACTCAAGGATGTCCACAAGTGGATGTGACGCTTCTCTCTTGTAGACCAGAAGCGAGCGCGGTTTTGTCACTCGCATTCCCGCTTTTAATTTTCCATCTTTTTAATGGTTGATCTACAGCAAAATGGTTACGTACAATTGTAAAGATCATACAATTTTCAACAAATGTGCTTTATAAAGGATTTTGTAAATCAAGTAGCAAGAGAGATATTATGATTTAAACTTTCACTAAATATTTCATTCTTTTTTAAGATGCCCCATGTTACTAATGAACATTGTAATACAGTATTTTTGGATTCCTAAGATCTTTGTAATTAAACTGTGATTAAATGCAAATGAGTTTTACTTTCTAGCTTTGGAGAAGAAAGAAAGATATGTACAATTGGGCGAGAAAACTGCGAATTTTCGATATAAAAATTATTACACGGCCCCTTTAATGAAAAAGTGGATAAATTCGATTGCTAAATTCAGAAAAAAATCCTTTAACACGTGCTGAAACAAGAATCCATGTTTTGTGAGTCCTTGATACTGAAAAAACAATTGATGGCAAAACGTTCGTCTGCCCGTCTGTGAAAACTACTAGCGCATAAACCATGGGAAGGATGTTTTCCAAATTGAAGAAACTAGTGCCCATCTGTCTCGAGTCAAAGCTTTGAGATTTTAAAAAGTATTCTTTAAAATTTGGGAGTTCTTTACATGAAACCCCGGGACATTTTTAAAAAGTTTCTCAAAAACGGCTAAAAATGTTTTCTTTTTAAATTTCTTTTATTGATAGAAATACATACAATTGTAAAAGTGGCAAAGGTCTTATTTCCACGTTTACTCTGCATTTCCAAAAAATTCAAAAGTATGCATTTGTTTTGACTTCTTCCTACAACTACATAATTGAAGATAGAGATTTTTCCTTCAAATGAAATGTGTTGAAATTGAAAAATTTACAATTTAAAAAAAGATAAAAACAAGTTTTTCTCAAAAACGGTACCAAATTTTGTTTTCAAACTTTTCCAAGAGATAGTGCTAATTTCACTGTTTAATGTGACCTAAAGTTCACTTTGGGGTACTTTATGTTTTTTATAAAATTATAAAAATGTCCTTTTTTTAGAAGATCTCTCACGGAGATAATATGTACATTTCTACTAATTTGTAAATACTTTTGTATTTGTGAGTTAATGTGCGTTAATTGAATTTTAATAAAGTTTTTCTTAAACTCAAAAATTTTCTGTAAAAGAAGCTTCAAATTTACAATATATAGTTGCGCTTAAACGCAATTTTCATAAAAGCGACTCAACATTTTTCAAAGAAAATTGCCATTTACGGCAAGGTTTTACTGTTCTTTAATATTTTAAAAATATTTTAACGTTCTACTATTTGAAAACAGAAAAATAGAAAAAATTTCACAAAAATTTACTCAGGGCGTCAATAGATGACAGCTGGCAGGAGTATGTGGCAAGTTCGAACGGTTTGCTGAGATCAAAGCAAATAGAAAACTAATGCAGGAAAGTATGTGCCATTTGAATCACCACTAGTTTCATTTCATTTCTTTCCTTCATGAGTGGTTCGACATTTCGTAGGAACATTTTGTTTCATTACTCGTTATACGCTTTTCATTCTGTGACCAATTATTTATTTGCGTTAGTCGAGGAATCCAATTAGCAATAGATGCAGTGCAATGATAACAGATGACATAGAAAGTAGTATAAGTGCCGACAAAGAAATGTAAAGAGAAAGTTTGAAGAAAATGATTAGGAATAATGGAGATAAGTGAAAAAAGAGGTAGGAAAAACAGTGATATTATCCAAGAGAACAAGAATAGAACATGAAAACTACAGATACTCAATTAGTCATTGCTTGAGGTGGTTGACCCTACATCGTTGTGAATTAGAAATGTGATATCAATGTTTCCAAACCATTTTTTTTATAAAATCATTCACATATTTAACAGTAATTTTTTGAAGCCAATGTTGTTTACATCCATGTTTTTACGAATTCGGTAATTTTTAAATGAAAAACGTCCATCACAATAATATTCTATAATAATTTCCAAATATACACACAGTGAATACACATAGACGAAAGTGACGAAGGGGGAAAATTAATGAAACCGAGTTTACATAGATATAGAATATTATGCATTTTTTAATTATCGAATTAGTAAATCCTAGATTTGTTAAATGTCCTGATGAGTTTTTGAGTTTTTAAGGTACTTGTTTAATATCTGGGACGTATAGTGAAAACTGTCATAACTGTAGTAGGCACTGGACGATAACACCCTCAAACTTCCATGCCCGAGGCGGGATTCCAACCCGCATCCCTCCGACGCTTCAGCCTTAGCGACTTCGGATATCCATGCCGGCGAGTTTTTTTTACATTGTTTCGTGAGTTTAATCTGAATTAAAATTAATGAATGATATCACTTTCAAATTAAATCCTCCAGCATGATCTTTAATGGTCACTAATTCAGTTTTATTTTTCTACAAATATGCGAGATGTTAAGAGAGCTCTGTTACAAAAGTTCTAAAGTTGGCCTTGAAATCTATCTATCAAAAACAAAATTATAATGAACGATAAACGAATGTCAGTACTTGTAGGTAATTAATAATTGAATACCATTAAGAATATCTACATGTGGGATAATTAACATCTTTTGAGGAAAGAAAAGAAAATGAATCAAAAAAATATCTTTAGGTTGGAAATAGTTATGGAGTCTCTCCTTTATACTATTATATAGAAAAACCAGCATGACGATAAAAAAAAAAATTATAGATACCTGCATCACACCAGTGTTAACATATGGCTCTGAATTGTGGCCTGTTAGAAAGGCACAGGCAGTTCATGCTAATAAGATGCCAGGGACATATGGAGAGGAAAATTCTTCATATAACACAAAGAGATAAAATTAGATGCGAGGAAATCACAAAGAAAACAAAAATACAAGACATTGGAGATAGTGTCCATGAAATCAAATCTCTCTAGGGCGGACATATCGCCCGTCAAGATCCTACCATATCGTGCTACGTTTTGGGATCCGAGATATGGTTGGCGCAAACAAGGACAACAGAATAGATAGTCTGATGTGTGCAATAAAGAAGTGGGTGTAATTGGTCTCAAGTAGCAAAAGACAGACAAGATTGAAAGAAACTTAAAATCAATATGCAACAGTTCCGATCTTAAAATTAAAATAATAAAATAAAATAAAATAAAATAAAATAAAATAAAATAAAATAAAATAAAATAAAATAAAATAAAATAAAAAAATTACAAGCATCAATATTTCAAAACATTGACGGTTTGAGGGCAATGTCTTATTAACATCTATGTTTTAATTTTGAGCAGCGGAAGAGGCCGGGCAGAGGGCTCGGCGCGGTTCAACGTGGGCTCAGGCGAAGAGGTAACTGATCTCAGGGAAGTACGGTAACTGAAGCGCCACGCCCTGGGGACATATTCTAAAATTAAGGGTGGCGGTCGCGACCCGAAGGCATTTTTTTCATACTTTTTTACATACCTGTGGGTTTTTACATGTCCTGAGGGTTCTTGCCTTTTTTAAATCATTATTTAAATCTTAATTAAAACGAATAAATGAGACCAATTTCTAATTAAATCCCTTCCTCGTGAACTTCGATGATAAATAATCCAGATTTAAACCATCAATGTTTAATAACATCGAAGGTTTCTGGTCCGTGTTATATTAACGTGGATGTTTTAATTTTAAGCACCGATGTTTAGAGACACGGACGCTTTGTTGGCGGCGTCGCAATCCCACTTGCGCCAGCAGGCCGAGCGAGAGGCCGGCCGGGCAGAGGCGAAGGACAGCGGCCGGGGTGGCGCGAATCTCGCGTGTAGGCGTCGGCGCCGGCGGAATACGACAAATTGCAGCGAGCCGACAGCAGCGACGTCCCGCACCCCGACCCGCCCCGCCCCGCCCTTCGTTGGCCGCTTGCTCTAATGCGAGACAGGCCGACACGCACGCGCGCCGCGACCGCCCCGCGGCCTCCTCACTCCCCGGCTACACCTCTTTGCGGAGCGTTGACAGACGACTCGCGCCGCGCTTGGGACCCGCCGCTGCGCGCACGACTGGCAATTCATTCGTTCACGGGCCACTTTGAATGGTGGAAAGACAAACTCACTGGAGTATACCAGGCTAAGGGTCAGAGCCGAGGTATCAGGGCTCTGACCTTCCTTAACGTACAAGTCCCGAAGCTTGCGATTTTCGAACTGCTACGCATTACAACACCTAGGTCACGATTCAGCCGAATGATGTGAAAGAATCTAGCTCGGCTAAATGCGTGTGACTCGTAGGCTTTCCCATGTTCTCTCTATCAGAACTACCAGAAGAATGTCGCTGTCTGATGCCCTAATGAATGGCGAGCATGACGCTCACGCGTATCAAAACCCTACTCATCTCCATTCCATCTGTCTCCTTCATTATCCAGCATGTACATCTTACGGTTGATACTACTATCTAACAGCCTCATCTGTAGACATAGTTGGAATCTAAAAGCTTGGTACAGACTTGGGCTGGCAACCTGGGGGAAGGGTAGAGAACAGGAACGCAAAATGCCCTTACCAATCGAGAAGAAAAAGGATCAGCTGTCTGATCTTCAATATCTGACCTGGGGGAAGGAACTCCATGATTTAGCACGACTAACTAATGACCACGACAGTAGCGATCGCCGGCTAGAACACGAAAGAAATCAAGTCAAATCGAGAAGCAAGATAGCGTTTCCCCCTCTCCTCTCCTTCGGTGATTCGTTTCAATAGTGCGTCAGACAGGAGAAAGGGAATCCACTCCGTATCACACACCCCGGAGGCGCAGCGCCCGTGCCGGCTTTAATGCAAAGAGAGAGGAGCGAAAAGGGCTGCCAGAAAAGAAGAGGAGGGTGGCTAACGACCTAGGGCGAGCAGCAAAAGCAAGCGAGTCGGCCGCAACCGGGCGCGAAGAGCAGAAAAGAAAAATCAGGGGATAAGGCATGCGGTAAATACTGGCACTACGTGCTATATTCAACTCATTGAAAGCAACTCCGAACGACAGCCGGGACGACAGCCGCCCACGTGGCGACCAGCCGACTGGCCAGGCCGGCCCCGACGCCGCCCTCGCAACCGCACAATCGCGGACAACCCAGCAGCCGCCACACGCGACGGCGCCCGCGCAAACCGCCCCCGTGCTACCCAGCGCACAACCCAACGCACACCCTCCCGCACCAAATAGACCCCGACGCCCCACGGAAAACGCGCCTCCCACCAACGCGGCCCGCCAGCGCCACGTCCACAGCCCATTCGCGCTCCGCCCCGCCCCGGAGTCCCCGTCCCACTCACCCGCTGCACCACTGCCCCAGCTTACCACTCAAGTAACCTATCCCAGTACCCACGACAGCGCGACGGCTGCCCCCGGCCAAACTCCGACCCACCAAGCCCAGCGCTCATACGTTGCCCCACCAACCGCTCTGCGCTCTCTCTCCAACGCCCGCACCCCTCTACCTCGCGCCACCAGAGCACACCGTACGCCCCAGCTCCCGCGCTCCGGCGGCCACAACCGCCGCCAACCCTGCAGCCCGACGCCTCACACGCCCCGTCCGCGGCTCTCGTCCCGCACCACCGCAATCCTGCGCTTCTCATCCAGCGCCCCCAGACACCCCTCTACCTCGCCCCCACCGGCCCGCTCGCCCCAGCCCCGCGCTTTCCCGACCCACGCCACCACGCTTGACGCCACGTGGTAAACTCACGAGGCCCCAGCTCCGCGCGCCCGCGCACGCGCAGCCAGCCCGCTCATGCCGATTCGCGACGTGCACGATCTGATTGAGCAAATTAATCTTGCCCTGTAACCCGTTGAAGAAGGCCAGGGGACGCTTGGGATTTGCGAGCGGCGGGGGAGGGACGTGTGGGTGAAGATGCTGGCGAAGGGAAGCCAGAGGGGCTCAGGATTGCGCTCAGTGAGCAGCGAAAAGCCCAGACGGCGAACGAAGAAGTTCGGGAGGAAAAGAATTGAAGAGTAAAGAATGCCAGAAATGGGAAAGACACGTGAAGAGGGTGAACAGAAAAGGGACATGGAGAAGAAAGAAGAGAGAGAGAGCAGAGGAAAGGAGTGTGCGAGAAAATTTGAAAGATCATGCCAAAAAATACCAGAAAATTTGAAAGATCATACCAATAACCGAAATTGGCAAATATGACAAAGAAATAGAAAATGAGGAATTAGGAGGGAGAAGACGAGATGAGGGACTGAGTGAATAGAAAAGCGATGGGGGGAGGACAAAGTGATAGATGCATCGACAATAGTAAGTGTAAATATCGAGAAGAGGGTAGGTCTAAATGATTTAAAGTATTAGGAGGACGGTAGTTACACGTATGTGGCCCTGAAAGAACCTGAAGCACAAAGAGAGAGAGAGAGAGAGAGAGAGAGGGGGGGCAGAATACGGTTTAAAGAGCGTTAGAGGGAGGGGTTTCTGAGGATTGATGGAAGAGCACAGGCTAGGGAAGGAGAGGATTTCACAGAACGAACAAGATGATGCGAGTAGGAAAGAATGGATCGTTATAGGAAAGCGAAGAGCAGTAAAAAATGGGGAAGGACGTAAGTGGCCAGAACAGGGAGACACCAGACAAATAAAAAAACAGACGAAAAGGAGAGTGCAAGACCAAACGAAACGTTGAAACAGCGAAAAAGAACTCTATGTAGAATCAGGGGTGCATTTGCCCCTAGGTAAATGAAGGAACTGCCTTAGTAACCCGACTTCACAGACCCCAGAGGCGGGAGTGACCTGCGCCTCTTAAGTTACCCGTATGCTTCAAAGCAGACGAAAATTTGCACATAAAATGTTTTAACGGTATGTTGTTCTAATGTTCTGAGATTTCACGTCAATCCGAGAGTTCAGCTCGGCGAGTGTTGGTTATGAGACCAGCTTTAGAAATATAGCGCCAGTAAACTTCGAATTTTGTTTATGTTTACACTCACAGTACACTAATACACAGAATATTTCTTTTCTCTTGGGTATCGCTTGGCATAGCGGAAGAAATCCTGCAGATTTAAGTCGGTTTTGGCACCGCGGATTCACAGTAGTTGTAGCAGCTCCATTCATGTGGAATTGAGCGTGTTTTGAGGTGTGATTGAAATGTGAATTTCGGAATGTTAAATTAGTTTCGTGCAAGTCAATTTTCCCATTAATCGGTAAGCATCCTCTTAGTGTTAGTTCTCAATCTCCCTTCGTTAATCTAACTATAAATCGCATTGAACGGGAATATAATGCTAATGTTAGTATAGATTCTTTGTAACGTCACTTCTCGAATTACACAAGAATAATTCCAGGTCCCGATGAGAGAAGCACGGAAACATTCACTACACTAACATGACTAATGAGGAAAGTACTTGTCGATCTCCCATACACGACTCACGTACACCTCCCGATGGGAACAAGGAAATGTGAGGCGAGTGCAAACCTGCAATATAAGGGACACCCTAAGGCGTATGTTTAGAAAATGTTATATCCAGTGAGGTGCCGATGTTCCTCGTCTGAAGGAGGGTGAGATCCGGCGCCGATCTACACACCGTTTTATTGATTTATGTTTCCAGGTATGTCAAATTATATGGTCCTTAGTCCTGTTAAGTGTAGTTATATCATGGGAAGAGACAGTGTTCCTCGCACGCTGAACTGTCATGTGCAGCACAGATTTGCTCATTTTGCGGCCTTCCCCCTTCAGTTATCTTCCCCAGCACAGTCCCAGCAGGGGCAAGCTCTAAGCTTCGTCTACGTGGTATAAAGGAAATTAGTGGTATTGATCGAAGGAGCCACGGAAAACTGCCGGTCAGAGCAGCGGGTCACTAGAATTCTCCTCCTGATAGAGGCTAATTAGACCTACCTGTTTAGGGAGTTGCGAAAATATACCTCCAACACGACTCAAACCCTAGAACTTTTAGGTCAGACTCACTACAGAGGAAACAATAATGCGGACTCTGAAGAAGCCTTAGCCAGTCTTTTCCAGATCAACTACTAGAATACTCATCTATTAATAAATATTTTTATTTTAAAATCTATTTTTGTTTCACCTACGTGTGCATAAAGCTACCCAGGTGATAACTTACTGTACAGTAAAACTATAAGTTAGTTCCCCGTATTTGACTCCATGAAATCTCTTGCTGCAATGACTTGGTATAACATTGGCTATCGTACGTATGTATTGTTCACGTTGGTAGCACGTGAGCACCGCTAGAGAAACATCTGCCGCCTCCCACGCGCAGTCCGGCTCGAGCTCCCTCGCAGCCGGCGCCGCTGATAAGGCGATGCGAGTGATATCAGACCTAAAAATAGCACGCCAGCGGCACCCCCCTCAGCCCCCACTGTCATCTTTTCCACCACCCCGAACTGCTGATAACGCAGGTCAACATGGGTTCGGTAATATTGATGTAAATTGCTGTTCCTTATTACATTTTACATGCTGAAATCAGATATGTACACTATGTGAAAATCATCCATCACGTTCCCATTTTTTTGTTTTTTTACTCCAAGTGGTAACAAAGAAGTGAATATCATGGCTTTTAGGGACGTTTTTAATTATACGTGGTTGCAAAACTGCAAAAGTCTAAACATGCTGTAACCGTCAGTTTTGGCGTTTATGCTGTTGATGTTTCTTTCGTTGTTCTTTACTGTTCTGAGTATGGCGTTAATTTGAAGTTGCAAATGAAGAAATTATGTTGTCGTGCATGTGTCCATTCTCCTGATAAGTTCTGTTATGTGTGTGGACAGTTTATTGTGAAGTCACATGCCGTATATTAATAAAAAACAACTCAAAAGGGCGTTTTATTATTATTATTATTATTATTATTATTATTATTATTATTATTATTATTATTATTATGGTTGAAAGAAAAGGAAGCACATATGCAGTCCGGTTGTTTCAATGGTTTGGAGAGAAGGCATAAGTCTCCTAGAAGTCTGTTATTATTGCCTCACAAAATTTGAAGGCTTTTCGAAAAAGAAGAAAGGTAAGATAGAATATCGTAATGTGCCATCAGTTCGTCAGCTGGTTCAGCGTGGCGAATATTTACCAATGCCTAAGCCACCATGTGAATGAACGGAAAGACGTGTTAAGCGACGATAAAAACTCCGACAGCAAAAATGCAGTCTGTAGGGAGTGATACAACATATAATCCTAGAAGGCACAGTATGCATCTTATTGAGAAAAAGAAATTTTGTGATCTTGTTTAAGATCTTCATATGATTTTTATTTTTTCTTCAAAGAAATTTACTAAATACTGCTGTTTTCTTTGCATAAGGGGTGGCAGAGAAACAGAGAATCACTATGAAACCAAAGAGTTGCCCCAAAGAAATGAATTCATCCCGGGCAAAGCAAATGTAAAGTGCAAGTCTTTGGGGAATAAAAGTATGCTCTTGCTCCCACTTCACATCAACGTTGGAATAATGAAAAATGTTTGTAAAAGCGATGAACAATGAAGAAGATGAGATCCAGTATTTAAAACATTTCTCCCCAACTTAGTGATGTAAAATTAAAAGAGGGAATTTTGGTTGGGCCTGAAATGACGATTAGTTAGGTGAGAGATTTCACCAAGATATTAGAGTTATGGAAGAACGCTAAGGAAGATGGGACCCAGCCTTGATAGGAGAGTATTGTTGGTGTTTACAGCAGGAAGACGCTACACCACATAAACGGAAGAGCATTCACAAGTAGACGTTTTGAAATATTACGATTCACGTGTTCTTCTTCATTTCATTTTTTTACTTTAATTGTCAATTATAATTTTAATTCTCATTATAATTCTCTCTCTCTCTCTCTCTCTCTCTCTATATATATATATATATATATATATATATATATATATATATATATATATATATATACACCTTCATACTAAACTTCGATTTTAATATTAAACAAATTATACAAAATCCACCCTTATACGACAATTATTTAAAAATACATTACGATGTTTACATATTAAAAGATGAAAAAAATTAGGTTTTGATAACAAAGCTTAAGTGTCTTTTTCAGTCATATCAGAAATCACTGACCTCGAATTAGCTTTAAAAAAGGTAATTTTATTATGTTACCAAAACAATTAAAATGTGTAGCCTTGTGTAATGCTTCAGAGACAATAGCTTGCTGCTGTAAGGTTCGTCACCGTCAGGTTCTACGCTTCTAGTCCTGACGGTGTGGGATTTTCGGCGCTAGCTAAATAACAAGGTCGAATGCAGCGGCTGTCTGGAGGAGACCTCTATCGGCCGGCTGCTCTGATCAGCAGTACACCGTTTTGCGATGTTTCTTCGCAATGCTAGCAACAGCAATGTTTCTTCGATCAACGCTAGGAGAATATTGGAGTACCCTAAGAAACGAACCACGGACCACGCACGATCATTGCTTCCTCTTCCTTGTCCCTCTCTCTCCTCCTTCACACACACACACACACGCAGTTCTATTTAATTTCCGAATACTACCACATATGTCAGGACCTTCGAGTGAATCCCACGAGGAGCGCAGTTCTTCTGGGAGAGATATTGGGAGGGAGAAACCCTGGCCAGAAGACGTTTATGTCGCCGGTGGATCTCACGTTCCCGAGAGGAAGAAGCTCCTCTTTCACCCACAGGCACCGACTTTAGCAGTTCACGCGCTCAAAACACGATTAGGCACTCACTCCCTCCTTCCGTAAGCCGTTCGGCCACCTACTCCACCTACGGTTCGCCCCCCGTCTCTGTTGCCCGACTGCATCCCGCCATCAGTTTTTCCTCACCCTCGCTTCCCGGCTAATCCCCTTTCACTTTTACCTGACAAGGTATAGTCCGACTCCATCCCGTTTAGTCCATCCTGTGTTCCGGCAGGAGTAAATAGTTTAGTTAAGTTTGCATTCTTAAGCAGGGCAAATACATGTTCTCGCATGAGTCCAGAGAAAACCTCGAACATAGGTGAACACGGAAGAATCTTCGGAATTGAATAAGGTAAGTCATTTATGAACAAAGATGCTCGTGATAGGTGATTTAAAGTTTTATTTTTGGGGAGGTAGGGAAAGGGCTTAGGACGAGTTCACCATCTGATCGCCCGTTCACAGTCGGTCGCCTCACTGACCATAGCAGTTGACACGCCCAGAGACACCAAACTTTGATATTATACATTTTTAGGCGCTCACTCATTCCATAACCGGCTCGACCACCGTCTCTGCTCCCACCCGTCTGCCCCTCCCCTGATCAACCCCCACCCCCTCCCCTGAACCACTTCCGTCACCGCTTTGCGGCTCATATGAGCAACGCACCAAGCAGATCACCCATGACGACGCTCATGATGTAAGTGGGATTCCCCGTGTTCACACTCTCTCTATTTTCAGCGGTGGAACATTTCGCTCACATCTCCGCCTACGCTCGCCCGTTATCTGTATTTTTATAACAGGTTTTCGGTTAGACGAAGTTTGAGTATTATATTCGACGGAAATTTTACTTTAAATGAAAGGTAATGCACACTAGATGTTTTACCACTTGCTCGTTTTAATATATTTTATAGAAGAAAAACTACATTTTAATCATGTTTTGAAATTAATTGTAAAATGTAATAGCTAGTTAAATGTAACCCGCCACCAGGCCAACGCCTTCCAATTTTTTCGCACATGTGGCATAGAAGACCAGAGATGGCAATTAGTATCCACTTCTCTAGGAGCTACAAAATGTGCCCTTTCTAATGAGATATATTTTAAATAATATCATACAATACTATTCTGTTAAACTGAGTACCTTTTTTTTTTACTAAATTTGGCCTCGCTTTTGCTGTCGCGGTAAGAGTTAGAAATTTTAAATCATGCATCCAAAAACCCTGTTTATTTTGAGCTATTATGTGCTAAATTTCAACTTTCTGACTTGAGTATAGAGGATATAAATGTAAGATAATTATTTAGTGGGCACTAATTTTTTTTTCGTCAACATATCTGTATTTTTTAGGACCATTTTTAGCACAGTATGCCTCCGGATCGTGATGAATAGTGCACTTTTATGATAACTTCAAAATCTGTACTTTCAAATGAGTTAAGTTTGAAAGATTTTTAGAAGACATTTTCTGTAAATGAAGGCTGCAAATACTCCATTTTAGGTTTCATTGCCAAATCATTAATTTTAAACTTAATTCACGAAGAACGTATAACTATACTAATAGCTAGGAGGTTGATATTATACATTTTTAGGTGATTTTGATGCAATATACCCACTGCATGTAAATAGTGAAAATATTAAAACACCTAAAGTTTCACTGCATAGACCCGGAAAGTTTGGTTTCTCCTTTTTAGCGATAAATGAGAAGAAAAATTGTAATAATAAGTAATACTTATATTTTATTGCTATCAAAGTTATACAAGTATCAAGTTAGGTCAGTTTATGATAACAACATTGTTCATTTTTTTAACAATCACCAGGTATTGTACTCCAAAACCGTAACAATCCCTTTTGAATTCTAATGTTGCGAAAATATTAGTCGTACGGTTCAAAGCCGCTTCACGGGGTGAAACAAACAGCTACATCACAAAAATTATTTCGCCTCTGAAGCAAAAATTTTACAAAAAAATGCTTTGAGATACTTGGGATTATGTTCATACAATTTCATCAAAATTTGAGGTAGTCGAGCTGGAAGCCTTGGGTTACGTGACAAGGAATGACTAGTAATAGGTATACTAGCACACTCTATCATTGCAAGTTGGAATGTCTTTCATTTCTGTAGTGCTGGAGCAAGGTGCAAGGTGACGATGCAGACTCCCAACGAAGTCAGTATCGACACCTTTGCGGGTCGATAAAAAATGTAAGTGGTCAATGATGATAAAGGGCACTATAGCCGAATATGAATCGGCGATTGATAAGTTGTAATCAAGATCCCATTGATTACAAAAATATAAATGAACTTGATAATTAATTGGTTTCTGATATAAAGCAACAAAATATATGGCTGTATAATAAATTACAAATTTACTCCTAATCTTTAGAAATCATCTTTCTTCCTTAGGATCAGATATAATAATCGCACTTCATAATTACTTTCTCCATTGCACCAACCATTTTCTAAAATCAATTAATTTAAAGCTCACGATTACTACAGTTAGAACCATTTCAACTTTCTGCACCAGGAACCTAGCTGGGCATCTGCTTTGGATGATTAGAAATTTCAACTAATTACGACTACATATTCACAGTGACAGTCTATCGCGGAATAAAATACTCGCTGCAACTGAACGTACTGGATAGATGTTCTGGTCAATTAATAAACGCTCCACATTTTGCGACAAATACATAACAAATATTAGAAACTCAAATACTCAAGAGGTGGAATCGTCTTCGATTATTGAAAACCTAGATATTTACCAAAAAATTGTTGTACGTAATTGTTATCTTTGAGACATTGATGTGCACATGATTAAGTTATGCATGATAATGTAAGCTGTGTATTCTAGAGAACAATGAAAGGGGTTAATGGAGCAAACAATTCTTTTAATAGGGGTCCACAAAAACAAAAGATTGTGAATCCTTCTACTGTGAGCATCGTACAAGCTAAAGGACCGATGTCAAGTAGTAATCGAAGGCAATGCAACAAGAAGTAGAAATGAGCATTCATATTTTGATACAATAATGTTCTTTCATATTCTTACAATTCTGAGCTGTTATAATTTTCCTCCTTGCCGTCTTCTTTCCTATAAAAACACTACTGCAAGTTTTCGAATTTTTTATGAGTGCAATAATTATTTTAACGAGTTGCATATGCTATTTTTTGTATAAAAGAATTATAACTTTATAAGAGAATCAAACTTAAATTAGGCAAACAACGTTTTTTTGACTTCTCGTGTATTTGACACCTGTGCAAGACGCTGTGATCGGCCGTTCCGTTTACCGCTACCTCCCCACGATTCTCTTGCAGCGATTGGCTGGCTGCATGATGACGCAATCATTCGTGCCGTAAAATGCTAGTACATCATCATTTGTGCCGTAAAACAAACGATATACGATTTCTTGCAACAGAAAATATCGTTTATAATGCTGATATACAAAAATGAATTTATTCATAAATTCCCTGAAAATTTTGTTAGATCTCCTGTGGTAATTGCCTACAAAACCTAAACTTCTTACTACTTCAAAAACACTCATACAAGAAATTATCTGAGAAACATTCACATGTATCAGAGTTTCGTAATTGGTTCTAGGAAGCACGATAATGACATCATACGAGAAATACTCGACATCCTTGAAATTTTCTGACGGAGGCCTGAGTAACAAGCGCAAGTTGTGGGACGTGCGAGTAAATCGTAATGGCTCACGCGATGTATTTTTACCCCGAAACGGCGGCAGAAAAAGACGAACGCAGAATCCGGGGAATGTCGCTGGAGGCAGAACCGTCGCCGACGAGGCAGCGAAGGATGTGTGACTACGTGGTGACGGTGGCAAAGGGATCGGCCGAGTTGGCTCAGTGACAGTATCTGTTGCCGCTGCAGCGTCTCTGATCGGAAATTCCTACAGTTCGAGTCGCGACTGTGACGAATTTTCGCCTCAAGTTGTACGGGTAGGTCGAATATAGACGCTCTCTCTGATGGAGAATTTAACGCCCGGCTGCTCGGATCGGCAGTTTTCCGTGGTTTCTCCATTCCAGCTGAATGCTAGAGCAGTACTCCAACAAGCCACAGACCGCACACTTTCTTTTCTCATCCTTGCTCCCGGCTATTCCATTGCTAGCACACACACACATGCATAACACTACCCCACTGGTGGAGAGATTAGAACGTGTCCCTGCTGCGGCGATGCTATCGCCCAGTTATTTCGCGCATCGGCGATGTTATCCCCGAAAAGAAATGATGAGTTCACCGTTATCAATCAGTACCCTTTTGGCCCACATTTTAGTTTGAGTTCATTCATCTCATGAACTCCTAATAATTACAGATATAGGTTTCACAAAAAGCGCGGTTTTATAGCGTTCCTTAATATTCGGCAGGCGAATAACTGGAGAAGACATGGAAGTCTAACGTACTAAATGTCAAAATGAGGTGCATCCAACTATTCACAGAAAATAATTGAAAGATTATTTACTGCCCGAAACTTTTTAGTAAGATTTAATAAAACATTGTATGATATTTCAGCAGACATATGACAAGGATACGTACTTTCATCCAACATTTTAATATACTCTCATGCTTCATCGAATATGATCGTTAATAATTTGTTGTCATAGATGTAATTAAAGAACAGAATATTCTACAAGTACATTTCTGATAAAATATTATTCGTTGAATAGTTTTTCTTGTAAGAAATGTATTCTTGCCTTATTTAACTAGCACATTCTTACTTCAGTGCAAAACACAGATACAAATATTTTTAGTTCATTGGTGTATTAAAAATGTTTAAGACCCCAAGGATCATTCTCAGAAAACATGCTTTGAAAAAGGAAATTTTCGACGAAACTTACTCTGTAAAACGAATGTCAACACTGGCGTTGTTGCCATATCAAAAATCACAATTTCCTCAGAAACACAAGAACCTTCCGCAAGTTTACCTTCCCTTTTATCATTAGTAAATGCATAATTATATTTATCTATGAAACATTTCAAAGCTGCAGATTTTTTCTGATGCATCGATATCGAAACGATTATTGTTGTAAAATACACTATTAGAATCATATTATGAATTCATTCTTAGCTTAACTTCATATGGTATTATCATTATTAACTTAACTTTATATGAGAAAAATATTTTTCCTCAAAAAATAACATTGAAAAATACAGAAAAGTGAATGGTGAGTAAATATAAGAATAAATATAATTATGTCAACATAAAAATGCTGAAGTCTTAATAATACGACTTTTTTCACATATATTCGATATACATTCAAACCGTCCATCACTCTCAGTCACAGGGGAGGATATCTTTGTTTCCTTAATATCAATGATCTGAGTTTCCAACTGAGTTTCTGGTGCACTCAGTATCAATAGCAAACGACTTGGAATCCGGGGCCGCCGCATCCCTGGGGAATGCCAGGAGCCGCGCGGGGCTGCCTCAGCCCTTCGGCGCGGTATGCGACCGTTTAAATCGCCGCTATTTCCCTAATTGCTAAACGACGGTGCGGTAATGGCGACGAGGAACGCGGAGGTGATTAATTTAATTGCGCGCGTGCGGAGGCTGAGCGGGGGGCAGGGAGGGAGAGGAGGCGTGGGCGGTGAGGGCTACCGAGGCGACTGGTCACTCCCTGCGGCCGCTACTGCGCTGAATCGAGCAACCGGATACCGAGCGAGTGAGTGAATGAGTGTATCGTTAATTGATTGTTATTGATTCCGGACGCGTCAACTGACACGATCATTAGTCCAGTAAGTGTAGTTAATGCTTTTTCCTACCACCTCCGGTGTCACCACGGTGACAGGCACCGCCATCGCCACCCCCACATCTGTCGTCGCCTTCAAATCAGTCCACGCACTTCCCTGTCTGCTGCCTCGCTCCCACCCCACGTACACAACTAGCCTTCCTCAATTCCTTTTCCTCCTCGACCACATCACCTCCAGGCACCGATCCTCATGATTCATTGATTGATTGTTAGTAATTCTGGGCGCGTCAACTGCTAATATTAGTCCCGCATAGGTTTTCCTCTGGAGGTGGCGGTGATATGCCCCCACTGGATGTCGAGAACCTGCGCCGACCTACCGTCACTAGCGGGGTTTTCCCTATCCAGATATCTCCCACCAGCGCAGTACCGGACAAGCTTTAGGCTAAGCCGTACGGTATCCCGGCATGTGTGGTGGTGTGGTGCATATTAGCGAAAGTAATTGTGTAAGGCGTGAGGATAGGTCAAGGAAGAAGAGGGTGAGATCTCGCGCGGTCCGTGGCCCGTTTGATAGAGTACTGTTCCGGCGGTTGCTTGGATGGACCGGAGAAACCACGGAAAACTACTGATCAAACCAGCCGGTCGCTATAATTCTCATCCAGTCAGTGACACGCCGGGTCAAGCTGAAAGCGACATGATTGTGTTGCACATGTAAGTGTGTGAGCGTGTGTGTGTACAAAGGGTGAGAAGAGGACAAGGACGAGGAAGGAGAGATCGCGCGCGACGTTCGTGGTCCATTTGTTTTGCTGCTGCTTCGGAATTCGCGTACTATTCATCGAGAAACCACAGAAAAATGGCCGGAAAACGGAAAAAGAGCAGCAGGCCTTTGAATTCGACAGTTGCATGTCGAAATTTCTCCCGTCGGTACTCAGACTCTAGTATTTCCCCGTTAGAGATCTTACAGTGGCAATGGTTGTTTTTCTGAGCCATCTCAGACGGCCTGGAAACCAAATAGCATAATATTCTTCATCTTCCCTTGTCACCTGGGAAAATTCATGGATCATACATGACATTCGAGATGTGCAATTGGATAGCGAGTGTACACGTTGTTTGAGCTCAAGAATAGTTTAATGTATAACTTAAAATAATTAAAAATAAATAAATAAATAAATGATTCCGAGACTTAGTTGAGATGTAGACAACGTTACGTCAATCGAATCGACGTAATTGACTATTTTCTTCATGAATGTTAGTTTCTTTTCTATAGTAAAATTGGAAATCAATCAGTGACGTTTAAGAAAGCATTAATAAAAATTCTTTGCAGAGAAGCAATCGTGAAAGAAGACGTTTGGATCGGATGTGATACTTCTATACCATTGACAAAAAATGTAATTAGAGTTGTAGAGAGTGGAGAAGGAAACGAGAACAGCAAAATTAGATAATGAGAATTCTCTTGATTGAAGATCTGACAGCCCGTATCTTTTAACTCAGAGTGAATTCATTGAGTGACAGAGATACAAATGAACTGCGAACAAGTTCATTAGTAGCAGGGAATTAGTGAAAGGAAATGCAAATCAATCTACATACAACTGACTTGCAGAGAGAAAAAAATACAGTATAATACAGTTGTACGACTTATGTCAAGATGATTATGGCAGCGTACAGGATATCGTTTTATTAAATACATTAAGAACAAGCTACATTATTTTATTTCCAATTTATGCTTGAAACTTGGCATTTAGATTCATCTAATAATTAATTTGTCACGTTTTAGTTAATTGAAACGTTGTACTGCTTTCCTGAAACCAGGCGCGCATTGCTTTTCAACTTCTTGTGTTCTATTAGAAGAGACTTCGGTGAGCAAAACTTGTCTTTCCAGATAAATGATCGAGAGAATCGCCGGAAATGACTAATCAGAAAAGTCGACATTCAGAATTCTCATCCACGCAGTCCCTTCATCGGACTCAGCTACACAATTTTAAATATTATCGCTCCATTGAAAATGCATCCATCTCGGGTTACCATCTGTTCAAAGTTTGTCATCCGGAGAATTTAGTTTATGCATTAGGTGGAAGAGGAGGAGGATCTAAAATTTGTTTGTATCAACCATAGGTTTAAAATATCATCTAGATATTAATATTTATCACTCTAGTAACTAAAATAAATTCTTTCAAACAAACAAATTGCAATCTAACTAACAATCATTTTATAAATTTTGGTATTAAAAGAACTAAGAATCGTATTTGGATTTTGCAAATAAATTTTGATAACTTTATTCACAGTGGGCTTTACAGCCTTATAAAGCTATTCCAATTCAAGATGAACGAAACATTTTCCTTTCCTATATTTGGGAAGGTATAGGACATAAATCAAACACGAATATATAAATTTGTACATGAACTCAAATGGTCGCTGAAATAGCGAAATAAACTGGAGTTGATGAGAGTAAACCAGGACATCATACTTAAAACCTGAAGTGTGTGTGTGTGTGTGTGTGTGTGTGTGTAAGGGAAGAGGAACGGATAAGGATGAGCAAGCGAAGATGCCGCGCGGCAAGTGGCCCGTTTGTTAAGGTACTGCTCCGGCTATCACGTGGTGTTGATTGGGGAAAACTACAAATCAGGAATATAGCCGTTACAATTCTCTTTCAGGCAGCGACTGAAATCGACCGAGTGGTGTAGCTAGTATCGAAAGTCGGCCAAAGTCGAAACTCGAAGCCTAGCACATCCCCATCAGAGATACTGCAGAGGGGAAGGTAATGAGCCATCTCGGCTTGCCTGTCAGCCTCGAATGCGTGGCCCTTCACTGACCATATGATGTGGGTGGCCCAACCCCGCGGGCCATCTGGGCCGCCCTGTGACAGAAATAAAAGCGCCGAAGGAGTCTGTGGTGGGGGAGGGTGACGCGAGTAAAGCGCCACCTGCCGGACGCCGGCAAACGAGCGAGCGATGAGAAGCCACTTCTCCCCCTCCCCCTCCCCTCCCCCCTCCTTCCAACACCAGCAAGGGCGATAGTGCTACTCAAAAGCGAAGCAAAACATTCATCTGAACTTTTCCAAGAACCAACCTTTTTGTGATGAGTAAAATGTGTTCACCAACATATTTTTCTTTTAGATCATCGTCTCACTTCGAAGGAAGAGAAAGTGTTGTACTAGTTCGCCGTTATAAGAATGATTGTTTGACAGAAAAAAAACTCTTATTCCCGGTCCCTAATAACGAAGAATTGGATACATCTTATCCCTATACACTGTAAAATACATCTTCTAAAACGCTGTGTAGTCAGAAACCATGATTTGTGGGTCCTTGTTTCCGAAACAATTTATACACCACATAACGTCCGCTTCTCCATCAGTCCTTCTCTCCATCTATAGCCGATCTATAGCTTCTGTAGTCGAAGCAAAAATTTAAAATGCCTTCGGTACCTTCTTAAAAATATATGATTTTTTTAAACGAAATTTGTTGTTCAAAGACAGATCTTGAGATACAGTGAACACTTTTTTGAAAGTATGAGTGATCTACGCCTAATTTAGCGTAAAACATAGGCAATTCATAATTTATTTTCTAATTAATTCCAAACAATTTTCATTACATTGTCTTCTCGTATCTCTAAAAGGAAGGTACAAAATTGACTCTTCTTGTTTTTGAAAATTGTCAAAATTAATATTGCAAAAGTACTATACTGAAATTAGGCATTTTTGTTTCAAAAATTAAATCTGTTATAAAAAATTAGCTCTTAAACGGGTCTTGTTAATTTTTTGAAAACGTAGAATTTTAAGTAATTTCAGCTTCAATTGGTGTGGTCGATGGGAATCCATTCCGAGGTCCACCTAGCAAAAGATGATGGACATATTTTATTTTTTATTTTTTATATTGTTATTAGAAAACCCTAAGTTTTCCACTTCGAAATACTTCGTAAAAAGTTTCGGTAGCCATAAAACAAATAAACAAAAAAATTGCCATTTTAAGCTTTTGCGTAATAACTTTTTAATAGTTGATCTTAGCGCAAAAATAGTTATGTACAATTTTAAAGGTCACAAAATCCTCTACAAAACCGTTATAAATTATTTCTCTCAAGGTCATTTTAACACAGCAATTAGATTTTAAAATTTCATTAAATTTTCGTTTTTATTCTGAAGTTGCCCAAAATTACTAAAGGCCTCTAATGTAGTATTTTTAAATTCTTAAGGTTTAATACTTACTGAGATTCAACTTGTATACTTCATACTTGTTTGTTCATATAGTATATTCTTACCTTGAAGACAACTCTGATAAATACCGCATTGTATTTGATGATTAGACGGGCAAATACAGGTAGATTACCGACCCAATAGTCGCTCAGTATAATCATGCCTCTTTCAAAAGTATGAAGAAGACGTATTGAAAAAAGACTACAAACAGAACATCTGTTGTATATTTTCGACACATAGATAACAAAATATTAAATGACTTATTTCATCGAAACAAGAAATATAATATCACAGATACACGTCTCAGAGTCTTTAAAACAGACGCTGACAATCGTGCCAGTGTCGAAAGTGGAACCCTAGGACCTCCTAGTCATTGGGATTGCAGTGACATCAGTGAGCCACCTCTTTTGGTGCAAAGCTCGGGATTCAAACCCTAGGACCTCCAGGTCAGATACGCTCCAGCGGCAACACTTACACCGAGCCGTGTCAGCAGGTGTCGATTTCTTCGGTGCTAACACACCATGAGTTTTCTCAAAGGCTGTAGATGCTAAGCGGCTGCTGTGAATTTCACGAGGATTGACAAAACGTCACGCGGTTGTCAGTCCTGCGAAAGCGGCCCTTCATTGGCTGCGGGCGCACCTGGCGGGCGCTCCGGCAACCGGCGGGCGATGAGTTCGCACTTCGCGCGTCGCGTCAGCCAGGGGCGGAGGGAGGAAGTACTAGGGCTACCCGGAAAATAAGGTATCAAAGGGGCGAGGAACGTGTTCATGTGTAATCCAACAATGTTGGCGAGTAGCCGGGTTCTCCCGTTCTAAATCCCCACCCCACTGAGCTCTCTGCGACACTTTAGGCCCGTTAGTAATGCAAATACTAACATAAGCATAACACATAGACGTTAACATTCACAGAAGTGATAGACTGAAGTATTCACAACGTCTAACATCAACGAAAGCAAATTAATTTCTATTGGCTGTGAGGCATTCTAGTTTAATACTAGTTGGATGTGATAATCGATTTCATGATATCTATTGTGTCCATGCTTGGAACATGGCGTTAGTTCGTCTATCGATTCGATTCTATTTCGATACACTATTTTGAGTAAACGCACTCTGATTGGTTCATTTATTATATCTTACTTAAGCATATGCACAAAAGCTTGAAGCTTGTAAGATTTTAAGTTAACGTCTTACGTGTTATGCTTATGCGAATGAATGAGCCCGATTATCGACGTACACTATGTGATCAAAAGTATCCGGACACGTCCAAAATGGTGTTATCGTGTGGTCGTGTTTATCATGGAGGGGGCTTGCAGTCTTGTTGTTTTGTGTGGCACAATCAAGGCACAGACGTACGTATATGTTTTAAACAATTTCTTGGATTCCGTTTTTGAAGAGCAATTTGGGGATGGCGATTGCATTTTTCAATATGCTCGAGCACTTGCTACTGGCTGCGCAATCGACTACGTGATACTGCACAGCCTGTGGCGGAGTGCGTACGCTACAATAACATCTCTGTAATTGGCTGGCCTGCACAGAGTCCTGACTTGAATTCTATTAGACACTCTTCGGATGTTTTGGAACGCCGACCTTCCAGCACCTGATTGAAAGTAAGCTTGTGAGAGTTTAAGCTGACATCGAGGTTAAGGGTGGACCAACACCCTACTGAATTCCACCATTACCGATGGAGGGCGCCACGAATAGGTAAGTCATTTTCAGCCTCGTGTCCGCACTTTTGATCACATAGTGTGGTCCTAACGTATATGTTAACGCCATGCTCAAGTTTATGCTCAAGTTTGCATTGTGAATGGGCGTATAGTCTCGACGTGGCAGCGGTTCGCGATGGGGCTTCCCTTCGCCGCCCCCCGCCAGTTGTCAATAGCGCTCTACAATTCGCTATTTATGTGCAAAGAACAGAACCAGGTAGACATTCATTCTCAGTTATGTGAAGTGTACAGAGAACATTCTATGAGAACGAGAAACGTGCGCAAATTGTCCAGAGAATTTAGAAACGGACGTACAAATTCTATGATGAAGACCTCTTCGGTGTCATCGATTTCAAAGGAAACTATTACCAAAGTGGAAAACGCAATGCTTGAAGATCGATGATACTGTTCGAGAGCACTGTAACATGACCTCCGATGTCAGTAAAATCAATTTTCACAAGATGTTGGCAACGAATTTGAGATAACACCAGGTCTGCGCAAGGGGGGCCTCAAAAATGCATCATGTTATAACGCTCGTCCCCACACCGTCCGTACAACAATTGCTCTCATCGCCCAATTTTGATGGAATACTGACAGGCACACATACCCTGCCAGAACATAGCCCCGAACTGTCATCTCTTCCATGAATTGAAGAGATACCTGCGTGAAAGGAATTTCAGTACCAATGAGAAGCTCAATGAAGAGGTCGTGCGCTACCTGCGAGACGCAGCAAGACATCTTCTGTGACTCAGGCATAAAAATCATGGTACTCCGCATGCAAATTGTGGCGATCGCGAAGCTGATTATGTAGAAAAATAACAAAAAGTCTAAAACCGTACGTGTTAGTGCAAATAAACGTGTTTTCTAACAAATAAAACGTATATTTAAAATATTTTGAGACAGTTTTACGGGTAGCCCTCGTACCTCCTTGCTTGGTTTCTTCATCTTCTTCTTCTTGATAAAACTATCAAATAAAAAATTTCGCCATATCAATGTGAACATATTTGATTTAAAAAAAAAGTTTTAATAGTTTTGGAAAAACACCGACAAAAGTTTGAATGTTGGCAATTTTCTCTTTCTTTCTTTCTTTCTTTCTTTCTTTCTTTCTTTCTTTCTTTCTTTCTTTTTTCTTTCCTTCTCTCTCTTACTCACTCACATATACAAACACACTTTTGTACACCCTTCCTTCGTACTTGCCTAGCTCGGTCAAATTCAAACGCGGTCTTGAAGAGAATTCGAGCGGCTGGCTCTCCTGGTCGGCAGATTCCGATGGTCCTATGACCAATACCGAACAAAAGTAAAAGGTCGAAACAAGAACCCTAAGTAAAAGGTCAATGGCAGTGTACCATCTTTCCTTCTTTATCCTGTGCTCTTCCCTTCCCCCGACAGAGACAGTGAGGGCTTTACAAGCATTCACTACCCCACACATCGAGAAAAATAGAGCTTGTTTCGGCTGGGCGGTGCCCGGCTGCAGGATACACCTTGAGAGAGAAACCTTGCAAGTTGACGTGTGGGACGGTGCGGAATCTGGCGTCTCAACAGGGCTGAATACCGCCACCTCCAGATATAACATACACCACACTAACGGCAGTAAAGACAAAAGTAGTTGAGGCGCCCGTTAACTCCTTCTTTCTGGACGCCCTGTCGGCACGTGCGCCGAGGGGGAGGCAGGTGCAGCGCTCGCCCCGCCCCCGCTCCACCCGGCGCACGGGCAGCTGCGCCTTCGCAGAGGAGCTGACGCCAGCGGTCCCGTTACACGCACGTGCACACGCCGTCCATAGTACTGGTATGTGCCCCGCCCCGCGCGCCCCCTCCCCATCCTCACGCCCATTGCTGCCTGCCCGTCCCCGCCCCGCGTAAGGCACTCCTTTCCCAAACCCCACCCCGCCCCGACACACCTCGCTGCCGCCGATGCCATATCCCAGCCCCTCTGCAAGCCCCATCCCGCCACTCCTTCCCAAACGCCCCGCCCCGCCCAGACGCACCCCGCCATGCTGCTCACGCCTACGCCTTCTGCTTGCCCCATCCTCTCTTCCTTAGCCCGCGTCGACCCACTCCTGCCCTAATTAACCTGCCCCGCCCCGGCCGTCTCCTCAAACGCTCGCTATCCTTTTCACATCCTCAGTGCTGCTTTACCTCACACTCTCCCCGCCACTCCTTTTCCAATCCCACGTCGCCCCGAACCAGCCCGCGCCTCTCCATCGCGCTACACCCCGTCCTTCCTCTACACTCCCCGCCTCGCCCTTCTCCCTCGCTCCTCCCCTCCCTCCCCACCTTGCGCCGATCCGGGACACCACCCGCGTCCCACCGTTCACCGAAGACGCGCCTGGCGGTAGGGCGTAGGGCGTAGACGCGTAGGGCGAATTTGGGTACACTTCTAAGACTGTTTACAAAGGTCATCCAGGGAATCCACTAACGTCACTGCAGTGCCTCTGACCGGGAGATCCTTGCGTTCTACTCCCGACGGTATGGTAGGACTTTCTATACATAGCTAGGTCGAGTTCATTCGCTGTTTGGAGAAGAATTCTAGCGGCGGGCTGCTCTCATTCCGTTTCTCCCGTTAATCCCTTGCGAATTCCGGGGCAACACCCTAAAAATCTGGTCACGGCCCGTGCCCGATCTTTTCTTCTCAATCCTTGTCCTAAGCACCTTAATTACACACACTTGCACTTCCATGCACTATACATCCACACATTCTAGATCAGTCGGGAACTTAGAGTTTGTCCCGCAGATTCCTGTTTGGGGAAAATTCCCGCAAGCCGACATAGGTTGGTGCCGGATCTCGCCATCCAACGAGGGAAGATATCAGCCACCTCCCGCGACAACATGTACTACACTAACGGGACTAATGACCTTGTCAGTTGACGTAGCCGGAATCACTAATCAATCAATCAAAAGCCGAATACAGCAGATGCTGTGGCGGAGCTTCAATTAAGTAGTGCGAGGTTGAAGACGGTGCAGATGGAACTGGGTGACTGGTATTTCAAGAGGCATACATTTTATTCTTGCATAAAAAGAGATTCACATATAGTTTATCATTTCTTAAAATTCAAAAAATTTTCATCGCACTACTTGAGAAATCCACTAACACATTCTTCACAAATCGTCTCTATTGTTAACTGTTCACATTACAGTGACAGACTAATATTAATGCTTAAAAAATTTTTTTTAGATATGTTTGAAATGTTACTACATAACATGTTACTACATACATACTTTCTACATAAACACATTGATATCTTACGAACATACTTTAGTTGCCGAAATGCCAAAAATAATGAGAGCAAATTGCCCCAGCACACGTTCGCCCACGCTTATTAAAAATAAATGCGAATGATTGCTATATTTTGCTCCGCGACCACGCCCCCATTGTCATATCGCATCAACGCATGTCAAAACGACACCTATCTGAACCCCCTTACGGGAGACCGCGTGGGAGCACCTGTGCGCTCACTGCCCCCGCGCGCGCGAGGCGTCGGTCGGCTGCGCGGAGCCTCGGAGGAGACGTCGCCGCAGCTGCGTCCTACCCCCTCCTCCCGCCCCCCTCCCGGCGATCCGAACCAGTGTTTCCTCTATGGAAATTAGGCAGAAAAGTGAATTTGCCGCGCGATCGTTTCGTCGGCCTCTCCCGCCGCCGTCGGCGCGGCCTGGAAGGGGAGAAGAGGGGGAGGAGAAGGCAGATGAGGGGAGGAGTTAGCCCCCGGTTCGCTAACGCGCGCGAGAAACTAACGCGAGAAGCGAGGACGAGTATTTTCACTCCCGACATTGTCCCGGCGACTGCCTCGATAACACAGGGGCTTGGAGCTACGTGCGAATACACGCGGCTCAGTCGTGTCGCCGAAATAGTTATTTATGCACCAAGGATGATATAAGGATTATAATAATCGAGTAGCGACAGAAATTCATTTGAACCAGTTAACGCAAGTGGTACATACGTGATTTTATTTTTTACCTTTTTTATTGAATCAGATTTACTACTTATTAACTAATGTTAACTTGACTCGCTTTGTCTTTCCGTGTTTTCCTCCAATTATTCCCTTTCATGATGACTTCTCATAATCCCCTCCATAAGAGAACAAGTAGCATCCTTCAGCTGCTTTCATATTTCCCTTGCAACCACGATCCTCTTGATCCAGGTAACTTATGCAGTGTATATTGAGCTCCGTATTGAAGAGACGAACAAGCTATAACGTATCAGTAAAAAAGTTTTTTTTTTCTTTCTTGGGAAGTGGGAGGACGGTTAGTGAAGTACACGTACAAAGGATTCACATTCATTTCACAAAAGTTGGCTAAAGCGAAAAGTTAGTTATGCTTATGCGAACGCATTGTGACTGAGTCCGCATACGGACGTACACAATGTGATCAAATGTATCCGGACACGGCCAAAATGGTGTTACGGTGGGGTCCTGTTTTTCATGGAGGGGATTTGCACTACACTTGTTTTGTGTGGCACTATCACGGAACAAGCCTACGTTGATGTTTCAAACACCTTCTTGCTTCCCACTGTTGAAGAGCATTTCGCAGATGGCGATTGCAACTTTCAACGCGATCGAGCACTTGTTCATACTGCACGGCCTGTGGTGGAGTGGTTACACGACAATAACATCCCTGTAATGGACCGGCCTACACAGAGTCCTGAAGTGAATCCTATCAAACACCTTTGGGATATTTTGGAAAACCGACTTCGTGCCAGGCCTCATCGACCTACATCGATACCTCTCCTCAGTGCAGCTCTCCGTGAAGAATAGGTTGCCATTCTCCAAGACACCTTCCAGCACCAGATTGAAAGTATACCTGGAGAGTGGAAGCTGCCATCAAGGCTAAGGGTGAGCCAACACCCTATCGAATTCCAGCATTACCGATGGAGTGGGCCACGAAACGGTAAGTCACTTTCAGCCACGTATCCGAATACTTTTGATCACATAGTGCATCAATCCTTACAATATTATTTAATGTGATACAAGAAAAATGAAAATAACTCCTGACAACTATACCCAACCTTCAAATGCACGCACTGAACAGACGTAGTAATGTATTACAACCAGCTCTCGGCCTATCTGGCTGGAAGAGTAATATATTTCGTAGAGCGATGCAGTCTTCAGCGATAATCAACTGTTTGAGAACCTGTCAAAGAAATTGTCTACTGACCTGAACAAAATATACTGTCAGTGAGTATGTACTCTTCCATGGGCAACTACGTGAGATAGCTGAAGAAACTGCAATACGTGGATTTGAAGTAAAATGGGACAAACACGTAAATATAGATAGCATTTCATTTTCCTATTGCTTCGTGTTTCCAGGCCAATTACTGCAATTTCAGTAAGTGTAGTGCATGTTTTTATTGCGTGAGGAGGCGGTGTTCTTCCCTGCCAAATCGAGAGATCAGGCACAGATCCAACACATGGACTTTCGGTACTTTCCCTATCCAGGTATTTCTCATCAGACGGGCATCGAGGCGAGAGGATAGTGAGGGAATGGGAAGGAAAGATAGCGTGCCCTCCGTCGCCCGTTTGTTATGTACTGCTCCGGCAGTGGTGTTGGTCGGAGAAACCACGTAAAACTACTGTTCAGAGCTGTACTGATCAGAGCGACACTTAACGAGAGTACAAAAAATATGTGTAAGAGGGGCTGCTCCTCGACAATTGTGAATTTAATTTTTGCAAGTGCGTTTTATTCGAGATGTTCGTGAATTGAGAAAGAACACAAGTGAATAACTTCATTATTTAAATGAATGAGACTAAGATATAATACAGTTTTAATCATCTGAAATAAGTTCCTCGATGTACAGGTATAGCTCCAGAGAATTTTTTACTCTATCGAAAAGAAACAATGATTTGAAATTTACTCGAAAACCCTATTATTTCATTATACTGATATTTTGTAATCCGCGGTGCACTAAAATGATGCCGTGCGTCCTCTTCCGAGCAAATCCTAGCGACTGTGAAACACATCGAGCAAAGAAATGTATTCGAACCTGATCGTTTCCGGCCCTTTATCTATAAACAGCTTTAGGAGCAACAAAAGAAATTGAAGAATTAGCGCATTGTATAGTTGTACCTCTGGTAGTAGAATCATTTGCATTCAGGTAACATGAAGTTAACAAGTGTCTGGAAATTGAAAAGCATTCCTGATTAATTATAAGAAGAATAATTTTTAAATAAACGCTTATGTGTATAAAAGATATGTAAGGTTTTGCTTTTGGAAACGTAAAAGTTTGCATGTATCTTGGATTAATTTTTATGATTGTTTGCAATGTTTACTCTGTTTTAGTGACAGAATGGACGCAAATGATATGAAGAAGGATAAAATTCAAAACTGAATGAAATTATTAACTCATTACTTTGATAGGGTTTCGACTATAAAAAATGCAACAAGATATAAAAGTAATCGTACCAGACACACACACTTGCGAAATGTGGTGTATTCCAATAAACAAATAGTGAAAATTCATTCTTCATTAACCGTCATATTAATACTTGTATTTTCGTAAAAATTGAAAGACAAAACTAAAGACCATGGTAGTGTAATCAAAAGCACCAACCAATCTTCCTCTTGAAAAGTTGGATTCTCATTTCCATGTCTTTAACTATTTACAACTTGAACAGACAATTTATTCTCTTTTAGCAGAACAACATTATTCTTTAATCTACGAGAATATCAATCGATGTACTGTTTGGGGGAAAATGACAGGAAAACTGTCTGAGGCAAGAAGAAAATATCGGCTAAAATAGATGGAAGGGAACAGAAACGGGGATAATAAAGAAGAAAGTGGGAATGTGAAGGATGAGGAGGGAAAAGAGAAATCGATGTTCTGTTTTAGACAAAGAAAGAGACCTAAACTCGCTGAGACAAGAAGAAAGTAGTGGGAAGGGCGCTGAAACT
The DNA here is from genome assembly GCA_017312745.1 of Gryllus bimaculatus. Taxonomy (NCBI): domain Eukaryota; kingdom Metazoa; phylum Arthropoda; class Insecta; order Orthoptera; family Gryllidae; genus Gryllus; species Gryllus bimaculatus. The sequence continues at coordinate 1,459,997 of BOPP01000078.1, read as the reverse complement.
ATTATAATAAATAGTAGATCGAAAGGTGAAGGTTGAGAAGGGAAGATGAGAAATAGATGTACTGTTTTGGACAAAGAAAGGGAGATGAACTGTCTGAGGCAAGAAGAATATAGGGGGAAGGGAGCTAAAACTGGGATAATAAAGAAGTAGGTGGGAATGTGAAGGATGAGGAGAAAAGAAGAGAAATCGATGTACTGTTTTGGTCAACGAAAGAGAGGTTAACTGTCTGAGGCAAGAAGAAAATAGTGGAAAGGGCGCTGAAACTGGGATAATAAAGAATTAGGTGGGAAGGTGAAGGTTGAGGAGGGAAGAAGAGAAAGGAGGCGGTGGAGGCCTCCGCCGCCCGGGAAACTCTATCCGGAGAGAGCGGCCGCTGCGCTGCAACCTTGAGAGGTAAGCGACGGCGTGCTCCGATGGCAGCACCACACGCGGGGACGGCGATGAGCTCGGCGGCGGCATCGTCATCCCAAGGCACTCACTTCATGGAACACTCACTTCAAGGGACATGCACTTCACAGGACACTCACTTCTTGGAACACTCACCCCAAGAGACATTCACTTTACAGGACACTCACTTTACGGGACATTCATTTCATGGAACACTCACTTCCTGGAACACTCACTTCATGGAACACTCACTTCCTGGAACACTCACTTCCTGGAACACTCACTTCACGGAACACTCACTTCATGGAACACTCACTTCATGGAACACTCACTTCATGGAACACTCACTACACGGGGCGCTCACTTCACGGAGCATTCACTCGACAAGAACCCACTTCAAGGGACATTCACTTCACAGGGCACTCACTTCAAGGAACATTCCATTCACAGGGCACTCACTTCATGGAACATTCTCTCCAATAGACTCTCGAAAACAGAGGGAATTCGAAATTGTCGCTGTTCGAAGAAAAAGTACAGAGGAATAAGATACGTGAAATTTGTTGTATACAAAGTTGGAAAATAAAATTGAATAAAATTCATTCATTCTGTAGGGTGGCAAATTTGCCATCGTCGGGTATGGAATCCCATGCCTTTACAGGGAGTGCAGTAGGAGGAGTTGTTGGCCTGAGCCATCTTAGCCGGTCCGCCAGTGGAGGCGTTGCGCGCTCCCTAAGTTGTGCTCCATCTGAAGGGGGCAGGAACGGTCCTGGGGGGGGGATCGGGGCCTGTTCAAGGATAGCCGGTGCGGATGGGCCCTGTGGGGGTTTAAGGGGCTAGACCCTGAGGTCGACAGCCCTCGCGTCGCCTCTTATGCGGCCCGTGCTTGCTTGCTGACGGTCGCTGCGGCTCGAGGGCGTTGAGTTGGGCGTAGCAGGCTGGGGTCGGGGCTGCTGCGGGGATAGGCGATACCGCTCGGGCTGTGGGTCCCTGTGGATTAATAACCCCTGCGCTTCTCCGCGCTAGGAGGCCTGAGGTGACGCGCTGAGGGCGGTCCTTGAGGCGAGCGAGGCGATGGCGGCGGGCGGGATGGCTTCGGAGGCTCTTGGTCTCGCAGCCGTGGGGACAGAACGAGTCTGACTTAGGACCCGCAGTGTACTGAGACCGGTGACAATTCTAACGGCAGCGAGGCAGCTGGTGATGACCGGATGAGACGGCTCTGTGCAGCAGCTGTGGCTACTGCCAGTGTCGGATCCAGAGGGAGGGGACATGGGGTCACGCCCCCGCCCCCCAACGGCCTAGAGTTTTCTTTCTCTACCTTCCTTTATTTGGCAAAATGAATTTAAATACCTTTATGTTAAAATTATGTAGTTATTTAAAAAATAATATTGTATAGTATTATATATACACCTCAAAAATGATAGTTAATAAAATAACAAATATGTTTATTATTTAACCAAAATCTATTATTCCCCCTACCCCCGAAAAACAAAAGGATCACCTGGATCTGACCCTGGCTACTGCACCGTCTCCGACCACAATGTTGTAGAGTTTAACTTCCAACCTTCATTTCTCATTATTGTCCCCTCCTCAAACATAAAACACACCACACACACTCACATGCACTGCATTTCCACATACGTGGAGACATCAGTCAAGAGATCGGAGTTGCTCCCGGCTGCGGCGGTGTCATGCTGAGGAGGTTTCTGGAGGTAATAACACCGGAAGGTGACATCTAGGTCATTACCGATTATCATATTAAAGTTTGGGAGAAACACCGCCACCCTCTCGAATATAACAAGCACTGCACTTACAGGACTATTAAACAAATCAGTTGACACACCTGGAAACTAAATAATCAATCAAGGAGGTGGAAGATGTGATGGAGATAATAATGGTGATGTTAACTTAGAGTTAACAAAGAGATATTGCTATTGACACCGAATATACAGCAAGATGCTATGAGAGATAGGTGCAAGACAGCAACTATACAATAGACACTATTCATACAGTAGTAAAATACTATAAAGTCAATCTCTTGGAGAAGCGAATTCACAATGGAAATTCACTTATTGTCGTGTCAACAATGGTAATCATGGTCTTGGGATGGTACTTTGTGTAATAAATACGATCGAGCGAGTGAACACGTCTACGTATCTCGATAAGCAATCAAATGTGATTTAGTTGAAGCTGAGTTCTAGCAATCAATATTCTGACAAAAAATAGAACAAATGAAGGGGTTGGGGCCCATACCTGTCGGAACAAACCTTCCGCTATTCATAAATATCAGTATATATTTTAAGTGAAAAAGTGACTTGTACTCTTAATATTCACTCAGCCTACAAGTATGTCTTCTTCACATTTTTAAAAGGCTTAAAGGCTTAGGGCAGAACAAGATGAGATGACTTTGACCAATATTGAGTTATTAATATTTATAAATAGCGGGAGTTTTACTGTGGCTAGTGACGGTTTTGACTCATCTTATTACTGACATAATCACTTCAATAACACATAGGGGGCCTCCAGCACCCTTGCAAATGGACGCTGCGTGAAGAGTAATGGTGAAGAAATTGTTATAGTGCAGGAAGCTTTTTTGTCAGGTATTAGCGGGAAGTTTCCATGTAACACCTCATCAGACTGCATTCTACATGGACCCATGTTGACCGCCCCTTTCGACCAAAGATGATCGTCAGAAATAAAACGAATGAGGACGTAAAGGCACGGTGAGCGTTAATGGTGGTGGCAGAAGAGGTGAAAAGACACAGATTGATTAATCAATATCCTTGATCAATGAAATAATTCATTAGTGATCCCGAACGCATCAGCTGCTAATGTTATTAGTCCCGTAAATATAGTGCACGTTTTATAGTGACATAGATCACCTGCTGGTTGGGAGATCCAGCGCTAACCTACACATCGGTTCACGCAGCTTTCCCCAACCAGGCGTCTCCCATCAGCTGGGTAACGCCACAGCTCTATCTCTCGACTAGTCTCTCGACAAGTGTGGTAGTGCAGTGCTTGTGAGTGCACGGGGTGAGGAGAAGACAAGGAAGAAGTGACGGCACGGACCGTGGCCCGCTTTATAGGGTATAGGGTTGTAGGGTATAGGCTCCGGCATGAAGTGAAAGGGAGTCGCATGAAGTTGATCGGAAAAAACACGGAAAACTCCCGATCGAAGCAGCCGGTCGCTAGAATTCTCCTCCAGAGTGGCTGATCTCGACAAAGGCATCGGAAACGTCTCGCAAGGTCGAAAACCTTGCTGCCGTCAGGACCTCCAGTCAGAGGCGCACTGCAGTGACACAGTTGACGCCGGGGACGGTGGGGGACGGAGGGGGGACGGGGAGAGGACGCGGCGCGGAGAGGGGACGGAGGCGGGAGAGGACGGAGGCGCGGAAAAGGGAGAACGGGCTCGTGTGGGGGAGGACGGCAGCAGGGAAGATCATATCTGGCGTCAAGTGTAGTAGGAGGACAGGGCGGGTGGAGGAGGAACGAGTGGCGGTGAAGGGAACGGCGGGAGAGGGTGGGGCCGGAGAAGAAGGAACAGGCCAGGGAGGCAGGACGAGGCCGGAGAAGGGCTGGGCGGACGACGTTGCGCTTGTTCTTCCCTTCGTGCGGCGAGCCGACAGCGGTGGCCACGAGTACAGGCTTCCCTCGCCCCCCGCCCCTCCACCCCACCCCGCCCCGACCGACCCCGCGCCCCCCGGGCCCCCCCCCCCCCAGCCAGCCTTTGACCTCCGCCCGCGCGCCGTTCAAAGGGCGCCGCCGCACGGCTCGCCGCGCCCCACCGCCCCCGCCTGCGCCCCGCCCCCCACGGGCGCGACGCCGGCCGTGCGCGGACCCTCGCCACACGGCTGCGCGCCACCCCTCCCACGCGCCGCGCCGCGCGGCGAGCTGCA
>BOPP01000078.1:1407021-1447349 GCA_017312745.1 Gryllus bimaculatus | reverse complement strand
CAAAGAGTAGAGTATATGCATTGCTGCGGGCGGTGAGAGTTATTTTTGTCAGCTCTCTAGGCAACAGTAGAATTTTTTCTATGAAATCAAAATTTGTAAAGCTGTAAACAGAAAAGGTACGGATCAACAATACGTTTCTTAAGAAATGTTGTTATTAGCTTATTGAATAAAAAAATATTCTAATGGCTAAGTTTGAGATGATTGAAAGCGGTAGGTTAAAACTTGAGAAAACTGTGAAAAGTCTGGCTCTTTGTAATACTGGCATATGCCGTTTACATACCTTTGATGATTTAATCCATACTGCGTACTACCAGGTAGTACATGGCGACCAAATTCCTCGCGACGGGATTTCATTAGATTCGTTGACGATATTCTTCTTGTTGAGATGATCATCGGCAAACAGTGTTCAATGCCTCGTGCAACACTGCTTCCGTAACCTTTAAACCGCAAGCATGTGAAATGGTCACTATGAGGCTTAACAAGCTGGCTCAGTTATAGCTGTCCGAAATGAATAAACTTCGCATAGGCAATGCAACCTTGCGGGGGCAATGCTAACTGCAGAATAATTGCTCACAGCTTCTCATGGCACGAACGAAAGCATATATGCAGAGGTTTAGCTAATTCCGATTCGCAAACCGACTTTTTCCTTTTTGTGATCGTCGAACACTAAGGACTTTGTTATCCGTTGTAATATGTTTCGCCCACGTGCACTGGGCTCCTGGCAACCTGCCGGTCGCCCCCGCCAGAGGGAGCCCCGGGCTGCTAAAGGGCAATCTGCTGAGGGTCGTGCGAGTGCCATTGTATATTGTTTTGGCACGCGTCCGTCGTTTCCGGGTCCGGTGGAGGGGGCAGGGAAGGGGGGCCCTGGCCGGAAGGGGGCGGGGTGGGGGCATTGCGCATGTGAATGAGGCTAGACCGGGGATGAGTAGACCGAAGTGCCGCTGCTCGCCGACCTCAGGCAGTCATGCACCGCGGTGTAAGCGGCTCAGAGTAAACAGTTTGACAAATGTGCGTTTTGCAATGGCAGTTCGCACGTAGCGATGCAAGCTGCTACTGGCGACCCTGAGAGGTCGTTTTGTTGCGTTGGATTGGTGCGGACCAAGAGGGCCCATTAGAACGTGGCGTCTGAAGGTAGCGGCGAAGGTCCATACACATGCGGTGATGGCCCCGGAGAACCCTTTTCATGGCGATTGTGTATGCATTGCGAAATATCAAGGGTTTGCGAAACCGAACTGACTGTCTAGTAAAGTGCTCCAAGATGGCTTAGCGATGTTTCCGAGCGTTTTAAATTATGTCTTATAAAATAAACTTCCCCCCTGTGTACAAAGGCAGCGTTGCGGTGACTACGCTTAGTATTCAATAAGATCGTTGACATCTCGCGCAAACGAACACGCAGATGGCATGTCTGGGAGACAGCAACGGCACGCTTGGAGGTTATTTATGGAGAAGGGTTTTACGATTCGTAATGAAAGCCTTTTGGAAAAGTGATGCATGATCTGGAATGAACGTTTACGAGGACGTTGCTTCATCGTGCCTGCTGGGACACCAGTCTACGAATGCGGTTAAACGAAACAAAATTTACGTGTGCTCATCGCCATAGGATCAGTAACGTTGTCATTGTATTTCATGATGTTGATGTATTAATTTACTACATGAACTTTAGTTATTTCTTATGTTCCATGTATTTAGGCTCGAGACACAGTACCGCTGAGATAGTTCAGAGGATGCATGCGATTGTGCCGCTGATTCGTGAGGTCCTAGTCATGCTGAATTATGAATCAATAATAATATAATGCAAACTGTATGCATATTATTTAATTTATTTGTCAGTATTTGACACATTCGAAGACAAACAATTAGAAGATATTGAAATGTATTATTTTCAAACGCCTGAGTATGTTTGTGCAGAAAAATTCTTTTTCTGTAACTCTGTGCCCTTTTAAATAGTATTGAAAAATAGTTATTGAATCTGAAAAGGTGTTCAAGCAATTTTTTTTTTGTATACGCAGGTGTGCAATCAAATCCTCGGCGTGAAGTCCGAAAACAAACAGACAAAAACAAGACTTGCTTCGCATCACTTCTGCTTGCTTTTGCTTGTTTTGCATCGCGTCTGCTTGCGCTACTGCTTCACCATAAGAAGAAGTTCCCACTTCTGTCCGCCCAGTCCTCGCCCCCCCATTTCCTGTCCCGCCCTGCCCGCCCAAACCCACTCGCTCCGCCGCGGCTCGCTCCCCTCGCTTCCGCCCGCCGCCCCGGCAGGCCCTGCCCGCTCCGGTCCGTCGGCCCGCCTCATGGCGCCTCTCGACCCCTGCCCGTGCACGCACGGCGGCCCGCACGTCGCAAACCGCAATTATGACCCGCCAATACCATGCCCCGCCCGCCCTGCCCACGCGGGCCCGCCCCGGACCACCGCGCCATCCCATGCCGCTCGTCTCGCCTCCCGATTACGACCGTTTTTGCCCGCCCCGACCTCGCCGCGCTACTCGACCGCACGCCGACCGCCATGACCGCCCGACGGTCCCTACTAACGACCACCCGCCCCTGCCTCCCCTGCTACTCTTCCCAGCCAAGCGCTGTACCTGCGCCGACCCCCGCCCACCGGCGCCCGGTCAAGCCCGCCCCGGCCCGCCACGGCGGCGCCTACCCCGCCTCTGTCTCGCCCCCACCGTTACTTGTCTGCCGCCCTGCGCTCGCCCCGCCCCCCGTCACCGCGCTCGTCCCGCTCTCAGGTTGCCGCCCCGACCAGCACCTACCACTCACCCGCCCGGCCCTCTCGCGCACCGTAACTGAACCTGCGCCGCCCACCGCCCACCGCGCCCGCAAGGCCGCCGCCGCCCGCCCACGCGCGCCCACACCCAGCCTCTTCCGCCTCCACCGTCTTGCGCCTTACCCGCCCCGCCCCCCCGCCCACCGCGCATCGTCCGTCTTTGGCCGCCCCGACGACCTACCAACTCACCCGCGCCCCCTTCGTCCCCCAACCTGACCTGCGCCGTCCCCGCCCGACGAGCGCCGCCAAGCCCGCCCGCCCGCCACGCGCCCACCCCGGCCCTCTCGCGCCCCCACCGCGTCTTGCCCGCCCTGCCCGCCCCCCCCGCCACGCGCTCGTCTCCGCTTTCGTCTTGGCTCGCCGACATGGACCCTAACGCAACTCACCCGCCCCCTCTCCCACCGTAGGCTACTGCTCTTGTCCCCACCGAACCTGACCTGCGCCAGGCCTGCCATCGCGGCAGCCGCGCCAGAGCCCGCCCCGCCCCGCCGACCGCGCCCACTCCCGCTGTTGCTCTCGCCCCCACCTCGTCTTGCCCGCTACGCTGGCGCCGCCTCCGCCCGCCCCCCCGTCCCACCTGCGCTCGTTCCCGCTCTCGTTGGCACGCCCCCGACCGGCACTACCAACACCCCCGCTCCCCGCTCTCCCACCTGCCTACTTTCTTCCCCACCGAACCTGACCTGCGCCGCCCGCGCCGCACGCGCCCGTATTACGCACATCCTCCTTCCCTCCCTCATACCCGCCCGTCGGGATGGCGGGCGATAGGCTGGAAGCCGGGCTGCGCCGATCACGCCGGGCTGATGAGAACACGTAACGAGACTTCGCAGTAAACGACTGGCGCAGCGCCGAAGGACCGCGGCGGCGGGTGATGATGATGATGGTGGTGGGCGCTTACTGTTGTATCAGGCAGCGCTTTGAACGTCCTGGTGTTAGATGGCAACGGACGCTGAAAGCGGATGCATCCGGCTGAGATATGCCAGGGAAACAGCTGTCCCTACGGACGCGAGTCTCTTGCCAGAGGAATTCAGGTTCATCGTCGAGTGGGTGTGTGACGGGCTTTTGTGTGTCATGTGGACAGAATTCAACACAATAGTGGTGGGTTGCAGCTCAATATCCAAGCCATTACTTCTGAGGCTTGTTCGCAGGTGAACGCAGCGTGTTGGCTGATAGGCCCGTTTCCGCGCTGTCAATGTCGCAGGCCTGCTTCGGGTAGTGACAGAGGTAAGAGCTCCGCCTCCCCGCAGAAGATGTGTTCAGCTACCCTCTCGATGAGAGCCTGTACAGTGACAATGCGAACGTGCGGCTATACGTGCCGAACGACGGCGGCGTCACCCGACAGGCCTAGAATGTAATGAACTCTGAGGCCGCACGTGAGGCCTACGTGGTACAATCATCTTCCAAAACAGTCTGTAGGAGAATTCCAACGCCGGCTGTTCTCGTTGGGATTTTTCCAATCATACGGGGTGAATGTTGGAGCCATGATGATAACAAAGAGGAAACAAAGAGCAACCTAGCCTTGCCTTCCACATTCGTGTCCCATCCTCTCCTCTTACACGCTCTTCCGAACATTTATACACATTATTTGCTATCGCAAGGACACTGGGAAATTAAGAATGTTAACTCTGGTGGAGAGGTAACGCCCGCGAATAAAGTAATTAACCAAATAATCCATGCGGGTCTTTCGGCGCGAAGCGATGGCGCTTGAGTGTAGATCGTACGAGGCTTCTTGCTTAGGGGGGAGCAATCAAAGAGGAGGCGTGAGGGGTTGTGATGGAGGGCAGAGTGTCCAACGAACTGCACAAGAAACAGGGGAGAGGAGATACAAATTTGATGTGATTGGTGTTTCCGGCACGCCACCTACGCATGGTGTTATTCCCGTACGTAATAGTGCATATTTTATCTGGGAAATGTTGGGAGACTTGCCCTCCAATGGATTCTGGAGATCTAGCGCAGACATACAAGGCGGCTTGCGGGGTTTTCCCGCAATCAGGTACTCCCACCAGCGGGGCACCGCCGCAGCCCGGACCAAGCCTCTAAGCTCGAGACTGCTCTCTCGGGCATGTATGGTAGAGTAGTGACTGGTACGTGTAAATTATGGTAAGAAGGGGACGAGACAAGGAAGAGGAAGGAAAGATCGCGCGCGGTCGTGGTCCGTTTGTGGAGGGTCCAGCATTTGCCTGGTGTTTATCGGAGAAAACTACCTATCAGAGCAATCGGCGACAGAATGTGACACCGACCTAGATATGTGTAGAAAATCCTACACACTGTCAGGAGTGGAACCTAGACCTGGCTGCCGCAGATGCCCAGCAGATGCCCTGGCAGTGTCATCGCTTGAATGCCTCGATCCAACTTTGTCGGTCGGAGGTATAGAAGCTAATTTTAAAAGATGGATAGTTTTGTCAGATATGCTGGCAACATGACTGAAGGTTGCTGGGGTCGTGTATGCTTGTGCCTATTAGGCTCTCTCCCTCGATTCGTTCGCTTGAAGTTGGCTAAACTTGTTGCTGTGGCCAAGAAGAATGTAATTGAAATTAGTAGGTAATGCTACTGTGCTCTTTTTCTCTAAAAAATATATCTTATTTAAAATTGAATTTCAATATGAGATGGCATATTTTGTGGTGTACACGTGTTTTCGGGTCCTGTGTTGTAAGGTTGACGGCTGTTTGTTCGACAGCGTTTCGTGGTTCGTAGCTGCATGTGTTTATTTGTGGCATTTTGGTAACAATTTTACGCGGTTTTAAATATGATTCATGTCGCGTTATCATTATTGATATATTTTTTGGCAATCGCGTTTGATATTCTTTTGATTTTGCTGCTATCATTATTTTTTGACAGATTATAAGTTTTCATTTGATGTGACATACGTTTTTCTATAATTATTATCTGTTCATGAGAGTCTATTCATAGTGCGAATGCGAGGATATCAATAATTTGTAGCTTTTCAACGATGGATAGACCAATATTTTCGCCGTAACAACACAACTTTTCAGTATTGATCATCACAGAAAAAAGGATTATGAGTACCAACGTATTAAAAGGAAGTTATTTGCTACGTAATAGGAACAAGTTTCTATGCGCTTTTGCGTTTCTACGGGACCTCACAGCACCAAGATTTTCGTCCGAAAATTGTTGTTTTTTTGCACAAGAACGAGTGTTATCTATAACTAATAAGTAATATCGGAATAAGCTGTAACACATAAATACAGCTTGACTTCAACCGAGAGAAAAAATAAATGAGGCAAAGACTAAACATATTTTTTACTAATGTTGTGAGTTACTATCAGTAAATGCAATAGCAAACTCTACTAAATCAAGTAAAAGATAGTAACGCTATAAGTTTATACGCAAAACGAATTGAGCATGAGTTCACGAAATTCAAAAAATTATGGCATTTTGGCTATTTATTTGCCAATATCTAGTGTGCTTCGCATACTGTAACTCAGCAACTGTCAATTTGGAAACGGAGCTAACGCGGCAGAAAAAGCAGGCCTGGGAAAATTATGTTTCTGAATAAGTTTGAACCATACTGAGATTGCGGTGTTAGTGAGAGCATTGGTGCTGTCAGAGATCGTAAAGATACGTGCAATTGGTGACTCCTTTGAAAGTATCAGGCTCAGCAACTAGTCTCCTGTTCCGCATCTTCTATTATAACTCGAATTGTTCTTGTTTGTCAACTCTGCGCCGTCGAGACTTTCCCACGATCTAAGATCTTTTTCTTGGGCGGTAGGTTATCTCGGCTGAGAGTCGAGCACGGGTTAGCCGCCCGCCTTCCGGTGAGCACTAGCGTACCGAGCGCAGGCGGCGAAAGACGCGCCGGCTAAGGTGAATCGATGCCGAATTGTCAGCGAGCAGCAGGCCGGGCCGCGCACAGGGCGCGCGCGCGCCGCAATAGGGAGATGGCAGGAGGAGAACAGGAGTAGAGAGGATCGAGCGATGGAGAGGAGGAGCAGAAGGCAGTAGAAATGTTCGATTAATTGGTTAGAGTCAAGCTACGATTTCGAGTTGATTACTTGTCGTGTTTTAGGGTGCACAATTCTAAGGTCATTAATTCCGTAAGTTGCAGTGCATGTTTTTTCTTGCAGGTAATGAGCCTGTGGTCTTTCCTCGTTGGATTAAACTGGGGGGGGGGGAAAAAAAGAAAATTCCGAAACAACATATCGACTAGCAGGGTTTTTTCTCAACGCGCATGGTGTCATCCACCTAGCGGACAACATCCACCCCAGTCGGAGCAAGCTCTAAGTTTTCGACTGGTCCTCCGAGAGTGTGGTGGTGTAATGGTAGCGTATGTGTGAGGTAAGCACGAGGATACAACAAGAAGAGGAAGAAAGAGCGCGGTGCCGTGGCTGTTTTGTAGAAAGCTGAGAAAACACGAAACTGCCTATCAAGAGCAGACCGGCAATAGAGTTTCTCCTACGACAGTGGACTGAAATTGACCTTGCTAACAAAGCTAGTTTCGGAAAATCTTGCCACCGTAAGGTTTCTCGAACCCTGGCCGACAATGTCAGAGGCACTGCATGATATACTTGATTCCTGAGCCACTAAGCCGATGAACAGAGAGCTGGAGGAGGACGAAAAGAGGAAACGGAGTTGAGGGGCAGGAGAGAGTCAAAACTGCTTTAGGAAGGCGGGGTGGGGCGTTTCAGGGGTAGAAATGAAGATGTGAGATGAGTCAGAAACGAATTGGAGAGTAGTGTGAGACGAGGGTAACGAGAAATGGTAAAAGTAGTGGTAGAGCGAAAAAGAGAACAGAAAATTGAAAAATTATCCTTCCACATTGGGGAAAAGTGATGGAAAACTTACCTTTGCCAGGCTGAAGGATAAACTGAGATGGGGAGAGTGAGCTACATGGAGAATGAAGTTCGTTTAGTGGAAGCGATCAATTTTTCTGAACCACATTTGCTTCCAAATTATTGACTGGTTGCTGACGCGCGTGGGTTGGGGTGAGGTGAGCGATGTCAAAGTAGCATTCAGACTCGTTAGCTGATCTTTGAAAACCTATTTGGGAGCTGCACGCTACTCCTAGTGTATTCTTATTTGGCCAATGGGGAAGCTGGTCCACAGCTGTTTCGCGTTGACAAGTTTTTTATTTATATTGATGAAATCAAGAAAAGTGCATTTCAAAACTTTCTTTTAAAAAATGTAAACTCACAGATTAATTCATATGATAGAAAGTTGATGGACTACATATTTAAAGAAAAGGGATTCTCTAAATAAACAGCGCGCTCTCTTGCCACATTTGGTGAATACGTGCGTGGTGTTTACTTCGATTATCGTTGTTTATTACAAAATTTTTAAGGGAGAATGATTCGATACGTATTCTCCGTAAGGCTTTTCAACATTACTCGTGTGGGGCTTTTTATAATATTTTTTCAGTGACAATATTAGAAGAAGCTAACCAATACATGAAAATGTGAATTCCACGCTCAATTGCGCGTGATGATTTTGCGCGCTCAGACGCCTTGATCCTCCCTGGTGCGCCTGGTTGATGGAAGAAATATATAGAAACTTCGCGGACGATGCTGGTCTTCGTCGCCACTCGTCTGTTGTTTGGAACCTGTCAAAAAAAATGCGGTTATTCTCCGCAAAAGGAGCGCAGAGCGGCGGGGCAGGCGTGCAGGGCGAGGTGCAATAGGTGGCCCACCGTTTGGCCGCCAGGCAAATATTATGGGCTGCCTGGGGCAGTCACGCGAGCGCCCTCGCCCGAAGCCGCAGCCGCGCGCTTTCCGCTAGCGTGCTCGCTCGCCGCCTCTCGGTCCAGCGACGTCCCGCCCGCCCTGTCCCGCCCCTCCCTGTCCCGCCCTTCCGTCCCCCTCGCCTCCGCGCAGCCGTTCCACTCTCCACGCCCCGCCACACACCCCCGCCCGCCTTTCCCCCCAGCCGTCTGCAAACCGCTCCGCAATCCCCGGCCACCCCATTCCAACACCGACTGCGCCAAGGGTCGCCCCGCCCCGCTCGCCCCCGCCATCCTGCCCCGCCCCGCATCGTTCACTCGTCCTCCCGCCTGCCCCACCCCGCACGGCCAGCCCACCTTGTATCCGCCCAAGACCCGCCCCGCCCCTGCCCGAACCGCTAACCCAGGCCCAGCCCGCTGCCTCCCGCCACGCCCCGCTCCACCCACCCGCGCACCACACGCGAGCCGCTCCGCCCCTCCATCCCTCTGCCCGCACGCTCCACCGTGCACCCCGCACACACACCGGTCGTCCCGCCCAGACGCCGCCCACGCCCTTCCCTCCCTCCCACACCACCCTCCCCGCCGGCCGCCACGCCCGGTTCGCGCTCACACCACCACGCCATACGCCGCGCGGCCCATTCCGCCTCAGCCTCGCCCTGCCCTGGTCGTCACGCCCGCACTTGCGCAGATCACTCTCCGCGCCTGATTTGTCCTCACCGGCCCCGCACCGCCGCTCATGGTACCGGCTCGGGCCCCACCCACGAGGCCGTCCCGGCCCCGCGCGGGCTGTCACCACACGGGCCAACGCCTCTGCGCCAACGCCAAGCCATGGCCGTGCTACCACCGGGCTCGCTCGCTCTCGCCCGGCTCCCATTCCGACCACCAAGTATCGACCGCCCCTAAAACCCAGCCTATCCTTCCCTTCCCGCCCGCCACCGCCCCCAACAACCCCACTTTCCGAGCGGCTTCGCCGTCCGCGTCCCCAGGCAGCCCAAATATTTGCCCTGGCGGCCAAGCGGTGAGCCACCTATTGCACCTCGCCCTGCACGCCGGCCCCGCGCGCTCTGCGCTCCTTTGCGGCGAATAACCGATTTTTTTTTGACAGGTTCCACAACAGACGAGTGGCGACGAAGACCGCATCGGTCCGCGAAGTTCTATATATTCTTCCGCGAACCAGGCGAGCCCAGGGGATCAATGCGTCAAAGCGCCAAATCAGCTCGCGCAATTGGAGGTTGGAATTCACACTTTTCATGTATGCTTTAGCTTCTAATATTGTCACTGAAAAAAATATTATAAAAAGCCACACGAGTAATGTTGAAAGCCTTACGAAAATACGTATCGAAATCATTTCTCCCTTAAAAATTCTGTAGGTAAACAACGTACATCGAAGTTAAACACAGCACGTATTCACCAAATGTGGAAGAGAGCGCGCTGTTTATTTAGAGAATCCCTTTCTTTAAATATGCAGTCCATCAACTTTCTATCAATGAATTATCTGTGAGTTTAAATTTTTTAAAAGAAATTTTGAAATGCACTTTTCTTGATTTCCATCAATATAAATAAAAACTTGTCATGCGAACAGCTGGACCAGCTTCCCATTGGCCAAATAAGAATACACTAGGGAGTAGTGCAGCTCCCAGATAGGTTTTCAAAGATCGCTCAACGAGTCTGAATGTATTTGACATGTCACTCACCAACCACGCGCAGAAGTATGATTTGGAAGAAATGTGTGTCAGAAAAATTGATCGCATCACTAAATGAACTCCATTCCCATGTAGCTCACCTCCCCATCTCAGATTTATATCGTTCAGCCTGCAAGGTAAGTTCTCATCACTTTTCCAAGGTGAAGGATAATTTTTAATTTTTATCTCTTTTTCGTCTACCACTACTTTTACCATTTCTCGTTCCCTCGTCTCACACATACTCTCCAAATTCGGTCTGACTCATCTCACATCTTCATTTCTTCCCCTGAAACGCCCCACCCCGCCTTCCAAAGCAGTTTGACTCTCTCCTGCCCCTCCAACTCCGTTTCCTCTTTTCGTCCTCCTCCAGCTCTCTTTCACCGGCTTAAGTGGCTCAGGGGATCAAGCATCAAGTAATGCAGTGCCTCTGACAGGATGGCCTCTGACAGAGTGGCTCGAGTCCTGACGGTGGCAAGATTTTCGAAACTAGCAAGGTCAATTTCAGTCGCTGTCGGTAGGAGAACTCTAGTGGCCGGCTGCTCTGATAGGCAATTTCCCGTGGTTTCTCAGCTTCTCACAAACCGGCCACGCACCGCGCCTCTTTCCTTCCTCTTCCTTGTTGTATCCTCGCTGCTTACTTACGCATACGCTACACTACACCACCACACTTGTCGGGACACCAATCGGAAACTTAGAGCTTGCTCCGACTGGGGATGTGTCCGCTAGGTGGATGACACATGGTTGAGAAAAACCCCGCTAGTCGATATGTTGGTTTCGGATTTCTGTATCCAACGGAGGAAGAGCACCGCCTCATCCTGAAGAAAAACATGCACTGCACTTACGGAATTAATGACCTTAGAATTGATGCACCCTAAAACACGAAGTAATCAATCGAATATCGTAATTGATTAATTAATCGAACTCTTTCTACTCCCTTCTGCTCCTCCTCTCCCTCTCCTCGTCCTTCTCTAAGTCTGTCTCGTCTGCCTCTCCCTATGGCGGTCGGCGCGTGCGGGGCCCGGCTGCTGCTGCCGCTGACAGATTCGGCATCGATGCACTTAGCGCGCTCTTTCGCTCTGCGCTCGGTAGCGTGACCGGAGGCGGCGGTGAAGGTAACGCTGATTCTCAGCCGAGATACCTCCGCCCAAGGAAAAAGATAGATCGTGGAAAGTCTCGACGGCGCGGAGACAAAAGAACAATTTTGGAGTAATGAAGATGCGGACAGGAGACTAGTTGTGGGCGCTGATACTTTCCAAAGGAGTCACCAATTGCAGTATCTTTACCGATCTCTGACAGCACAATGGTTGCACTACACGCAATCTCAGTATTGGTCAAACTTATTTCAGAAACAAATTTTCGAGGCTGCTTTTTCTCCGAGTTAGCTCAGTTTTTTGTGAGAGTTTCTGAGTACAGTATGCAAAGCACACTAGATATATGTCAATTGTCATAGTTCTTGAATTCGTGAGCCCGACTCAATTTTTTTTTTTTGCATTAGTTATACCGTTACTGTCTTTTACTAGATAGTAGAATTTTGCTTGATTGCATTTAACTTGATAGTAACTCACAACCTTAGTAAAAATATGTTTGCCTTATTCTTTTATTTTTCTTTGGTGGAGTCAAGCTGTATTCTGTGTCACAGCTCATTTGACTTCCTCGCATATTATTTATGTAGTATATATAAACTCTCTCTGTGGGAAAACAGCAATTTTGGGACAGAAAATCTTGGTGCTGTAGGTCCCTAAAAAAAGGAATAAAACTTGTTCCTATACGCAGCAAATAACTTTCTCTGATACATTGTGTACTCATAATCGTCTTTCTGTAGATTCTCGATACTGAAAAATTGGTTGTCGGCAAAATATGTGTCTATCCATCCGTTGAAAACCTACCAAATTATTGATATTCGCGCATCGCTCTATGAATAGATTACAAACAGATATTAATTATAGAAAAACGCATGTCACAACATAGAAGACTTCATAATCTGTCAAAAATAATGATAGCAGTCAAAATCAAAGAATATAAAACGCTAATTACCAAAAATAAGGCAATAATATAACGAAATTAATCATATTAAACCGTGTAAAATGTTTACCAAATGCCACAAATAAACATTAAGCTCACGAACCACGAAACGCTGTCGAACACAGCTCGTCACTTTACAACACCGGACCCGGAAACACGTGTACAGCCACAAGTATGCATCTCATATTGAAGACTCAGTTTTAAAATAGATAATATTTATCACGCAAAAACTAAACTCAATGTAATGTTTATAAAAATATTTTTAGAGAAGAGGACATAGCATTGCTCTTCCTAATTTCAATAACTTCTCTTAGCGTACTATTTTTTCGTTGGACGAAGACATCAGAAAAGGAAGCGTCGAAGACATTTACAAGTTAGCCAACTGCCAGCGAACGAATGGAGGGGGGAGAATCTAATAGACTCAAGGATACAACGATCCCTGAACCTTCAGTTGTGTTGCCAACACTATCTGACAAACCGATCCATTCTTATGAAAGTAGCTCCACACCTCCGACCGACAACGATGACGTGAGGCATCAAGCGAGGATACTGCAGGGCATCTGGGCGAGAGGTCCTAGGGTTCCACTTCTGACAGTGTGGTAGGATTTTCTATTTCTAGGTGTGGTAGGTTTTCTAGGTCGAGTTCACTGCCTGATTGGAGGAGAATTCTGTCGCCGATTGCTCTGATAGGTAGTTTTCAACACCAGGCCAATGCCGGAGCGGTACCCTCAGAAACGGACCACGGACCGCGCGCGATCTTTCCTTCCTCTTCCTTGTCATATTCTCGTCCCTTTCTTACACATAATTACACGTACAGTCACTATTCTACCATACATGCCGAGAGACCAGTCTCGAGCCTAGAGCTTGTCCGGGCTGCGGCGGTGCCCCGCTGGTGGGAGATACCTGATTGGGGAAACCCCGCAAGTCGCCTTGTATGTCTGCGATAGATCTCACGGGGGGCAAGGTCACCACCATTTCCCACGATAAAATATGCACTATACGTACGGGAATACTGACCATGGTAGTTGGCGTGCCCGGAAACACCAATCAATCAAATTTGTATCTCCTCTCCCCTTTTCTGTGCAGTTCGTTGGGACACTCTGCCCCCCATCACACCCGCTCAGCCTTCCTTTGATTGCTCCCCCTAAAGCAAGAGCCTCGTACAGATTCACTCAGCGCCATCGCCTCGCGCCGAAAGACCCGCATTGATTATTTTGTTAATTACTTTGATTCCGCGGGCGTTACCTCTCCACCAGAGTTAAGCATTCTTAATTTTCCGAGTGGCCTTGCGATAGTAAGATAATGTGTATAAATGTGTAAGAGCGTGTAAGAGGAGAGGATGAGACACGAATGTGGAAGGCAAGCTAGGTTGCTCTTTGTTTCCTCTTTGTCATGATCATGCTCCAACATTCACCACGTAATAATAGGAAAATCCCAACGAGAACAGCCGACCGTTTGAATACTCCTACAGACTGTTTGAATATGATTGTACACGTAGGCTTCCGCGACTCGAGTTCATTACTTCTAGGCTGTCCGGGTGACGCCGCGTCGTTGGCCTATCAGCCAACGACGCTGCGTCACCTGGACAGCCTAGAAGTAATGGTTGGATATGAGCTAGCAACCCACCACTATGTGTTGAATATCTTCCACATGACACACGAAAGTCCGTCACACACCACTCGACATGAACCTGAATTCATTGTGGTAAGAGACTGCGGTGAGGACAGCTGTTTCCCTGGGCTATCTCAGCTGGTGCATCGTTTCGTCCCGGTTGCTAACACAGACGTCAAGCGCTGCCTGATACAACAGTAAGCGCCCACCACCATCATCATCATCACCCGCCGCCGCGGTCCTTCGGCGCTGCGCCAGTCGTTTACTGCGAAGTCTCGTTACGTGTTCTCATCAGCCCGGCGTGATCGGCGCAGCCCGGCTTCCAGCCTATCGCCCGCCATCCCGACGGGCGGGTATGAGGGAGGGAAGGAGGATGTGCGTAATACGGGCGCGTGCGGCGCGGGCGGCGCAGGTCAGGTTCGGTGGGGAAGAAAGTAGGCAGGTGGGAGAGCGGGGAGCGGGGGTGTTGGTAGTGCCGGTCGGGGGCGTGCCAACGAGAGCGGGAACGAGCGCAGGTGGGACGGGGGGGCGGGCGGAGGCGGCGCCAGCGTAGCGGGCAAGACGAGGTGGGGGCGAGAGCAACAGCGGGAGTGGGCGCGGTCGGCGGGGCGGGGCGGGCTCTGGCGGGTTGCGCGATGGCAGGCCGCGCAGGTCAGGTTGGCTGGGGCAGAGCAGTACAGGTGGGAGAGGGGGCGGTGATGGTTAGTGCCAGTCGGCGTAGCCAAGACGAAGCGGAGACGCACGCGTGTGCGGGGGGGCGGGCAGGGCGGCGCAAGACCGGTGGGGGCGGAGAGGGCCGGTGTGGGCGCGTGGCGGGCGGGCGGGCTTGGCGGCGCTCGTCGGGCGGGGACGGCGCAGGTCAGGTTGGGGGACGAAGGGGGCGCGGGTGAGTTGGTAGGTCGTCGGGGCGGCCAAAGACGGACGATGCGCGGTGGGCGGGGGGGCGGGGCGGGTAAGGCGCAAGACGGTGGAGGCGGAAGAGGCTGGGTGTGGGCGCGCGTGGGCGGGCGGCGGCGGCCTTGCGGGCGCGGTGGGCGGTGGGCGGCGCAGGTTCAGTTACGGTGCGCGAGAGGGCCGGGCGGGTGAGTGGTAGGTGCTGGTCGGGGCGGCAACCTGAGAGCGGGACGAGCGCGGTGACGGGGGGCGGGGCGAGCGCAGGGCGGCAGACAAGTAACGGTGGGGGCGAGACAGAGGCGGGGTAGGCGCCGCCGTGGCGGGCCGGGGCGGGCTTGACCGGGCGCCGGTGGGCGGGGGTCGGCGCAGGTACAGCGCTTGGCTGGGAAGAGTAGCAGGGGAGGCAGGGGCGGGTGGTCGTTAGTAGGGACCGTCGGGCGGTCATGGCGGTCGGCGTGCGGTCGAGTAGCGCGGCGAGGTCGGGGCGGGCAAAAACGGTCGTAATCGGGAGGCGAGACGAGCGGCATGGGATGGCGCGGTGGTCCGGGGCGGGCCCGCGTGGGCAGGGCGGGCGGGGCATGGTATTGGCGGGTCATAATTGCGGTTTGCGACGTGCGGGCCGCCGTGCGTGCACGGGCAGGGGTCGAGAGGCGCCATGAGGCGGGCCGACGGACCGGAGCGGGCAGGGCCTGCCGGGGCGGCGGGCGGAAGCGAGGGGAGCGAGCCGCGGCGGAGCGAGTGGGTTTGGGCGGGCAGGGCGGGACAGGAAATGGGGGGGCGAGACTGGGCGGACAGAGTGGGAACTTCTCTCTGTATGGTGAAGAGTAGCGCAAGCAGACGCGATGCAAATAAGCAAAGCAGAGTGATGGCGAAGCAAAGTCTTGTTTTTTGTTGTTGTTTTTCGGATCACGCGAGGATTGATGACACTGGTATACAAAAAAAATTGTTGACACCGTTTTCAAATCGAATAACTATTTTTATGTATTTAAAAGGGCAAGTGTTACAGAAATGATTCTCCTGAAACACATAAGATTTTTGTATAGAATACATTTAAATTACTTTATATCCTTTGTCTTGGCTATCTGCAAACACTGACAAATAAAATAAAAAAGAATTATGAAGTGCAGTTTGCATTATATTATTATTGTGTCACAATTCAGACCTCATGATCAGAGGCAATGGCAATGCATCCACTGAACTATCTCAGCGGTTATGTCTGAAACGAAATACATTTAAATAAGAATAACAAAATGTTCATGTAGTAACTTAAGACACAACATCATGAAGAGACAATGAAACGTACTGTATGGCGATGAAACACGTAACATTCTTCAGTTTCCGTTTGTAACCGCATTCGTAGAGGTGTCCCAGAGGAGGATTAAGCAACGTCCTCGTAACGTTCATCCAGATCATGCATCACTTTTCCAAAAGCTTTCATTACGAATCGTAAACCCCTTTCCATAAATAACCTCAACGTGTGGTTCTTTGCAGACATGCCATTGCGTGTTCGTTTGCAAGATGTCAACGTTCTTTATTGAAATACTAACGTAGTCACCGAACGCTGCCTTTGTACAAGGGGGAAGGTTTATTTTAAGAATTATTTAAATACGCTCGGAACATCGCTAAGCCATTTTGGAGCATTAGCATACAGTCAGTTCGGTTTCGCAACCTGATATTCGCATGGATACACAATGCATGAAAGGGTTTCCGGGGCCATTCCGATCGTGTTTGACTTCACCGCTACCCTTCGACGCACGTCTGAATGGCCCTCTTGGCGCACCATCCTCGCAACAAAGGGGTCGCAGTAGCACTTGGCATCGCTACGTGCGAATGCCATTTGGAAACGCACATTTGTCAACTTGTTTACTCTGAGGCTTCACGGGTGCATTGACTGCCTGAGGTCGGGGCGGTAGCGGCTTCGTCTCTCTATCGGCGGTCGAGGCCTTTCACATGCGAATTGGCCCCCACCCCGCTCCCTTCCGGGCCCCTTCCTGCCCCCCTCCACCGACCCGCGAAAACGGACGCGTGCAAAAATATACAATGGCACTCGCAGGTACCCTCGCGGATGTGCCCTTTAGCAGCCCGGGGCTCCCCTGGCGGGGGAGCCGGGGCAGGTTGCCCAGGGGCCCAGGGCAGCGGTGGCGAACCATATTACAAGGATACAAAGTCCTTAGTGTTCGACGATCACAAAAGGAAAGTCGGTTTGCGAATCGGAATTAGCTAAACCTGCTATATGCTTCGTTCGTGCCAGAGAAGCTGTGAGCAATTATTCTGCAGGTTAGCATTGCCGAAGGTTGCATTGCTATGCGAAGTGTATTCTTTCGACAGCTATATGAGCCAGCTGTTAAAGCCTCATAGTGCCATTTCAATGCTTGCGGTTAGAGGTTACGAGCAGTTTGCACGAGGGATTAACAGTGTTCCGATATCATCCCAAAAGATAATATCGTAAGAATTTAATGAAATCCCGTCGCGAGGAAGATTGGTGTACTATGTAGTACGCATATGGATTAAATCATCAAAGGTAATGTAAACGGATATGCCAGTATTACAAAGAGCCAGCTTTTCACAGTTTTATAGTTTTAATACGTTTAATATTAAACTTGCATTAGAATATTTTTTATTAATAATGCATATAAACATTTCTTAAGAACGTAGTTTTGAATTGTACTTTTCTAGCTTTACAGCTTTATAAAGATTTTGATTTCATGAAAAAATTCTCCTGTTGGGAGAGTGACAAAAATAATTCCCCAGCATGCATTTGGCAATGTGTGTGTAACCAATGGCCTCACAGACCAAGTCTTTCAGTTTATTTTGTTATGAATGTTTGCGAAAATAACAGGCCGCATGATTTAGCTGTTTACAAGGTCAATAGTGTTCGAAGATTATAAGAGAAGAATGATTTTAAAATAAGAATTTTTAAAACCTATTGTTTCTAAATATATATACTTGTATTATTTTAATAATATTATGAATTACAGTTAAAATAATAACTTTTATAAAAGGAAGACTTGCACACCTAAAATAATTTAAAAAATAAATTTTGGATATAATAGTTTTAAATTAAATCTTACAAGATAAATCTAGGCAGCGTATGGAATATCCATTGTAAGGTGGTTTTGTTTGTGGTATTTGCGCGTAGTAGAGTTGCAATACAATCTATATTGTTTTCAAATTCTTTTCTTCTAATTTCTTCAACAGCCTTTCGTTTTATTCATAAAGACCGTATCTCGCTTCTTTTGCTTCTATTCTAAACTAAGGAAACAAGCATAATTTCCATATTTTGCGAAAGAAACGGAACCAATGATAAGAATATGATGAACTTTTGACAGGGAATGACGAAATTTTTTCAGAGATTGAACATTATTATTTTTCCGCTAAACTAATGCCGTATTTTTTAAATTTTCTTTGTAGGTAATGAAATGACTTTTAAAACAACTTTCCCATTTTCTTTGGGCGATTGCTCTTAAATTGTTAATCTTCTTACTAAATCTTCATAGACGCAACGTTCCGTGTTTGTTAAAATACTGATTGGGCATTCGCCTGGTGCTAATCAGAGAAACAAAGGAAAACTACCCATTAGAGCAGCCGCCTGCTGTAATCCTCCTCCAGACAGCGACAGAATTCGACTCGGCAGCTAGTGAAGGAAATCCGACTCCATCGGGACTCGAAAGGACATCCACCCCAGGCATCGGGAACGCTACCGCCAAGCCGGTGAAACCAATAGTTTCGAACAAGCAATAATAATAATAATAATAATAATAATAATAATAATAATAACAATAATAATAAACAAGTTTGGTACTGAAATTACAGGGTCATGTTTGAATCAGTGTCTTTACAACATGTTATTCACATATTTTTAAAGAATTCCAATTTCACTGCTTCTACGCGTTCAATAGTTGCTGTACCATCGATTGCAAACCAAGAATCCTTCGGCTGTGCTGGCAGAAGGCTGACATCCTTGCCGATCCGAAGGGAGTTGCTTTGGTTCTTCTCCATTCGTTGCCACTATATGTCGCTGCTTGGCCGATACGTAAATATAAATTTTATTCTACAATTCAGCTCGGCTGATTATGCGCCGTCGCTGATTACGGAAACAACACATAATTACAAATAAAAATTACAAAATCCAATATATTATCTTCTATCTCCCACCTCGCTCATGCCCCAGCATCTTCTTATATTTGGTCTTTCCCCAAAATACCTCGGTGAATTGCTAGTAATCGCGCCTTTCTTCGCCTTCTGTGTAATGCTTCCCATCCAAAGGTATATTTAATTTTCCAATTTATTATTATTATTATTATTATTATTATTATTATTATTGTTATTGTTATATTTGCATACAACAAACTAACCGCTCTGAAATGGTCTGAGTCTAAATATTCTGAACATGGTGAATACTTGGATTTTCCCCAGTTCTTTACCGGACCCAACAGCACGCGGTGTATTCGAGTAATGGTTTGACTAATGAGGTATATGCTAATTAAACTCAGTGGTTTCCGCAGAAATATTGTGGAACTCCATAATTGTAATACGACGGGAAGAAAAATAAATGATCTTCCACAAACAGAATGTATTAACTAACTATTCGTCAGTTACAGCATTACACAGCTCTTACACAAATTCATCAGTTACAGCATTGCTGTGTAATCGTTCGATGTTTCGCTGTAGAGAATGCAATCATCTAAAAGAATTTGACCTGAAATTCAAGATTTTCTAAAATGTCTGTTCATGAAGGCTACGAACATCGGAACAGCAGCCCTAACACACTACCTTGCGCCACTCCAGATGTTCTTAGTGTGAGCACAGATGCCCTACCCTGACTTAATGTGTATATCCTTTAATAAATTTATTAATTCAATTTACTACACGTTCATCTATACCTGATGATTTGTGTACGAGCATATCATGTAGAACAAGATCAAAGGCGTTTGCAAAGTCTGTAATTATTGAATCTCTTCTGTCATACATATTTCATACCCTTCAATTGAATATTGAATTGATTTCTTGTGATAAAGCCAATAATGGACTTTTACAAGAATGCCCTCACGAAAATCACGTACTCCCTCATATATACAAACTGTTTTACTCCATTTCTGCCTAAACTAGTTTACGCGCTTCATTGCTTTGCATACTGCAGATGTTTGGCCAAGTGGCTGGTAATTCTCCATTCTGGATCCATCTCCCCTTCGAAGGTTGGCAAAACTATTGCTAATTTCCAGTCGTACGGAACGCTTTATTGTTAATGAAGTTGGGAAATAGACATGCAAGGATTTGGACAATGACTGCATCCTTTAATTTAAGGTTTCCTCCAATTATATTATCCGGTCCTCTAGATTTATTATATCCTAGATTTTGAACTATTTTTTGGACTGCTTTATTTTCTATAATAAATTGGAAGCAATCACATTGATTTCTACCCTCTTTGATTGATCTGTGATTTTGTCAGAGAGAAGACGGAATTCAATGGAGTATAGGCCCACCCTAAGCCTTGATGACAGCTTTCACTTTCGCAGGCATAGTTTCAATCAGATGCTGGAAGGTTTCTTGGGGAATGGCAGCCCATTCTGCACGGAGTGATGCACTGAGGAGAGGTATCGATGTAGGTCGGTGAGGCCTGGCACGAAGTCAGCGGTCCAAAACATCCTAAAAGTATTCTATAGGATTCAAGTCAGGACTCTGAGCAGGCCAATCCATTACAGGGATGTTATTGTCGGTAACCACTCCGCCACAGAGCGTGCAGTATGAACAGGTGCTAGATCGTGTTGAAAGATGCAATCGCCATCCCAAAGTTGCTCTTCAACAAACAAGCAGCAAGAAGGCGTAAGGTCCCTCCATGAAAAGCACGACCCAACCATAACACCTTTGTGGACGCGTCAGGATACGTTTGATCACACAGTGTACGTCCGCTCTTTCCACGTCAAAAGTTGGAAGCCCTCAGAGCTAGCGAACGAGCACAGGGCGAACAGAAGACGCTCGAATTTACGGAAACTCTGGAGGTGAGTTCGAGTGAGCAGGGGGAACGCCTTGCAGCACTTTGTATGGTGACGTTTTAGAATCAACTCCATGTGCGAATAGTATTCTTAATGTATGGAGGAGTTAATTGGCTCTAATTTGTTAATTTTTCTTCCTCGTAACGAATTTTACATTTTGTCCTGGTTGAATAGTTAGAAAGAATGTTAAAACGAATTAATAAATTAATGATTAGAAACAAATAAATATTGTACAAAGCTACCGAAATATTTATAATGAAAACGTTATTTCATTATTTTACCTGTACACATATGTAGTCTTGTAACTCGTGTGTTTCACGTGGCTCATTTGAATTCCTCCAGGCCCAAACTGAACAGCAATTTAGACTCCGTCGCCACAACCTTTAAAACGCCTAATTCGAGGCGCATTACTACTCATAAATATGTTAATCTGCTCAACTCCATATTCTGGGTACTGTCATTATCATATAGACTCATAAATATATTAACTTATAAATACCCCAAGAACATGATGGATTTCTTACAGGGGCTATTTGTATCGCTCATTCTCAAGAAGAATAGAATTTCAATTTGACTGGAGACGTATTGTAAGATATTTTATATGATGTATTGAAACTTTTAATATGCAATGCAGCTACATTACATGTGTACATGAATGTATAAGGCATCTACGAATTTTAAGTGAAACGCATGGGATGAAAAATATTGAACATAGGTTCCAACTTTCAATCCCTTTCGCGTAGTAAATCCAAAGAGATAGAAGAATAAATATTCGGAGGTATAATTTTCGCAATAGATCTTCTAAAAAGTTAATCTAGAAGAAAAAAATATTGATTTAGCGAAGCACCAAAAAATCACATATAAGTCGATAAGAGGAAATTTATGATGATGTTATTAAATGTACGGGAGAGAGATTCGCTAGGAAGGAAGCGTTGTAGAAGGATTGTAGGAGGAGTGAGGTAGAAGGAGTGATTGTAGAAGGATTTCTAATTTTTCTACAATCACTCCTTCATATAATTTATAGAGTGCTGCCATGAATCTTCTATGCTTAACCTATGACATTACAAGCTTGCGTCCTTCCTGGTTCTATAGACCGCTTCATGCCATGACAACTCCCGACGCTTGTTTCCTAAATTTTCTAGGGTGCTGTCATGAAGCTCTTATGTTTAACCTAAGGGAAATGAAAATTCTTCAGCAGAATTTAGACTTAAAATTTTAGATTTCATTTCGTTGCCCCTATTACATTTTACTCCATTAACAACGGCATTTTTCATAATGTGGCATGAATCTTACAATTATTAAAGAAAATGATTTTTTTCATTTAACCGCCTTTTTCAGTGAGTGTTAAACATAGGAGCTTCAAGACAGCACCCTCGGAACTGGGCCTTGGGCCGCGAGGGTTACTTGTTCCCCTATCCTGTTCGCCTCCCTATCCCACACCTAACCTCGTAAGGCCCAACCCACTGATCTAGGAAAGCGACTTGGGCTGTCATGGTCTGAAGCGGTCTGAAGGAAGGAAGAAACCATATGTTAAACATAGGAACTTCATAAAAGCACCCTAGAACAATATAGAAATCCTTCTACAAGCGTCGGGGCTGCCATGGCCTTAAGCGATATGTAGGACCAGAAAGGAAGAAATCATAGATTAAACATAGGAGCTTCATGAAAACACCCTACAAAAATACAGAAATCCTCCTTCAAGTGTCGGGGCTTCCATTCCTGAAACGGTCTTTAGAACCAGGAAGGAAGAATTCACAGGTTAAACATAGGAGCTCCAAGAAAGTACCCTAGAAAAATATAGGAATTCTCCCACAAGCGTTGGTTCTGCCACGGCCTGAAGCGGTCTGTAGAACCAGGAAGGAAGAAATCATAGATTAAACATACGAGCTTCATGAAAGCGACCTAGAAAAATACAGAAATCCTCCTACAAGCGCCGGTGCTGCCATGGCCTGAAGCGGTCTGTGGAACCAGGAAGGAAGAAATCACAAGTTAAACATAGGAGCTTTATAAAAGCACCCTAGAACAATATAGGAATTCTCCCACAAGCGTCGGGGTGATCATGGCCTGAAGCTGTCTGTAGAACCTGAAGAAAATGTGTGATGAGAAAGGGGAAAAGGAGAAAAGTTGAGTGACCAAGTGACAGACGGTCACTCGAAGGGCTCTAGCGAAGCAGAGGCGGCGCGCGGAGGGGAGCAGCGAGGGGGAGGGGTACAGGTGCAGGGACGGGCTGAGTGAGGGGCGGCGGCGGTGCGTCGCGGCGTAATGGAGACGCACAATTGCTTCCTGCGCCTAATCTGGCGCTCGCATGCTCACAGGGCGGGGACGCTGCCAAGAAGCACTTCCGGGGCTGCACGAGCCCCGAGGGGATCATGCGGATGGTGCCCCAACGAGCTGCCTCTGAAGCCAGTGGACGACGTTAAGACAAATCGGAAGTTAAGTTTCGTACTTACAACAATGCGTGTATCGTATTTTCAATATGATAGATTTATTCCATAACAGTCACGGGACAGCTGGTTGAAATCAGAAGAAGTTAATATGAGTAATTTTAATAATAATATTCTTGTAACGATAATTCTACTGACAACTAAGTGTAACATTATTCTATATAACTTACCGGAGCGCACGAAGCATTCATTTATGTATCCATCGTATCCATATGTATCCATGTATGTATCGCGAAGCATCCATTTATGTTACACAACATGCAACACAACATCAGGGTGTGTGACATCATTGACGTACATCTACTATCACCCATCCATTCGTCATTTCTCTCTCTCTCTCTCTCTCTCTCTTTCTCTCTCCAGTTACAGCTTCAGACATCTTCTCGCATCTGTCTCTCCTGAATGTCATCGTTGTTTCTCTGTCTCTTCTTCCACGCATTGCATTTTAATATACACGACATAATTTGGAACCCTCACATTTCCGTAACAAACGTATTTTTCTTTATTCCCTCTCTGTATCGTCTCCTACTCATTAACTCCCTACTACCCTACTTTCTCTCATTCATTCTGTACCCTCACCATAGTTTCGCTTCCATTGCAATCGGTACAAAATATTCTCTATCTACGTCCTTTTCATTCATTATTCGTTCTCCAACTTCTCACGCACAACTATATCCCCCGCTCCTACATAACCTTCACACATGCCCTCCGCTTCTCCAGCAGAACTTAGACTCATCTCGATTTAATTGCTTATTCTCGATTCAATCGCCGCCAACTTAGTTGCCTTCGTCCAGTGTATATCCACGATTCTTCCGCGTTGTAATCGATGGGGTCACCTTCACACATCGTACGCCTCCTATATTCATCATTCCCCAGAAGAACCTAGACGCATTGTCTTAATTGCTGCACGCGATGTGCTTACTCTCGATTCAATCGCCGCCGCCTTAACTGCGTTCGTCCAGTGCATATCCACGATTGTTCTTCGTTGCAAGAGTCAGGATCACCTGCCCACCTCCTACCTTCCTCTCTCTCCTAGTCTCGTCTCGGTTTAATTGCTGCACGCGTTATACTTGTTCTGGACTCAATCGCCGCCGCCTCAACCACGTTCGGCCAGTGCCTATCCACGATTGTTCTTCGCTGCCAGCGATAGGGTGTGGTGGTGCTGAAGGAGGCGGGAGGAATCGCGGGCGGCCTTCCGGCCGGAAGCGGCGCCGGCCGCCGCACGGGAGGGCGGTTTGGGGCGAGACGGGGGCGAAGCTGCAGGGCCGAGAAGAGCGCGGGGGGCGGCTTCCAGGGCGTGGCGCGCGGAGCACGCGACGCCGTCAGGGGTGTCCAACCGTCCGGCCCCTCGCAGCGCCGACCGCGCCCAACATCCACCCCGCCCCTCGCCTCGTCGGCATCTCTCGAGAAGCCACGGAGTATTGGACGAAGCAACGTTTTGGGTATTGCCTCGAAACGTCAGGGGATCTTTAAGGAAAACTGTCACTAGTTGAATTTTAATGGGTTAATTTCCTTGACTGTCAATTTAGAATTTCTCATAGGGAAAGGTCCTGGAATTATTACTTAGTGGATTTCCTTATACAAATTCTCTATTCCTTTTTATGTACATTTAAAATTGACAAAAATGCTTCATTTGTCTTAATTGTAATGTCTTATTCCTCTTTTTATATATTTTTACTTGATCAATTTACATTTATTTTAGCCTTGATAATGAGACCGAATAAGGTTTCGAAACGTTGGCTGTTAAAAGAGTCATATCAGTATATCTGAAAACGAAAAAATTACTGTCTTTGACTTTGATACTTACAATGACTGCTTCCGTCTTGCTGAGGTTTATCTGCGTTTTATCCTCTTTCTACCTGTAGAGCTGCCTATACGACACGTCGTCTTTCCTCTTCTTGAGCACACACTAGCATCTAGTATGCTTCTTAATATGCTTCTGGTTCTCTCTCATGTTGCCAAGTATTGTGATCAAAAGTGCGTTTCTCCTATTTTAAACGTTATCAGAAAACCCTCTCATGAAGTATAATATTGCACGAGAATACTTTACTTTTATGAAACATTATCTTTCAAGGAGGTACGTCATTTTGAAAATAAAACCTTCAATTTCTTCTGAATATTTCACCTACGTGTCATTGCACTGCTGTCATAATTCCTTTTTGTTTTGCTCCTGAAAATAAATTTCCTTATAACCGCGAATAAAACGCGAGTAGTTGGAGCTCGATTGTGTTTAATTTTTCGAAGGAAAATCCCCTCATTGCTACTTAACAGCTCATTG
Source organism: Gryllus bimaculatus (assembly GCA_017312745.1). Lineage (NCBI taxonomy): Eukaryota > Metazoa > Arthropoda > Insecta > Orthoptera > Gryllidae > Gryllus > Gryllus bimaculatus. The sequence goes on along the minus strand of BOPP01000078.1, from coordinate 1,421,987 downwards.
TTTCGTCACAGCTAAACATATCCTCAAGTGCGTAACATTGCAATCCAGAAGCAATTAATATTATTCAGAAAGAATACAGTAGAGTAACTATTTCATGCATTACAGCTAATTATTTGAATAAATAATAATAATAATAATAATAATAATAATAATTAAAAATAATAAAGAGAAGAAGAAGAAGAAGAAGAAGAAGAAGAAGAAGAAGAAGCAGAACGAAGAAATATAGAAATAAAGAATATGAGACTTCCAGAATTCAAATATAAGAACGAGAAAACAAACTTAAAAAGCAGTGATGATTGGGGAGTAGAACTACATTGTAGCGACATAGAGCTAACTTCCCACGTACTGACGTTTTTGTGTGCAGTAATATTGTTATGGTAGAGGCTGATACAGCTGTCGAAATGTCACGATTGTCAAGATCTACTACAACCATCCTTGGAAATCTAAAGCAAGAGTGTTAGTCGAAAAGTTAAAATGAAGATGGACTTCAAAATTACTCCCGAATGAAAATGAAAACGAATTTGGAAAAACATCCATTCGATGCATATTTTATGAAATAAAAAGTATAATTTGGCTTCTTTATGAGCTGCCTGTCCTGTTGGACTTCTGTAAGAATATTATTGATATAAAATTCAATATTACTTACTCAAAAGAGTTACAAAATGTATATTTATAAGCGCATAGGTAGCGTATGGAGTTCAAAATGGGATGTGACGTCTACAGTCCCAGAAGTTAAATAACCAACTGAGTAACAATAAAGTGTAAAATATTTAATTGGGGTTGTGTTAACTGTGATCAAAATCGGACGGTCCCGTCAATTTCATAAATCGGACGATACGAATCATTGAACCCATTTCAAGTCCACATGAATCAACATTAACTCCGAGCCGATTACCCATTTTGAAACGTATGCAACCCGAATGTGATTAAAGCTCTTCCAAAGACCTTCAATTCTTCTGAATACTGCTAAACTCGCACCTAGCCATGTGTCAGACTCTTGCTACAATTTGCGACTCGAACTCTGGTAGGGATCTCCCAGCAGAGGACCACTGCAAGTGACATCACTACACATCTACATATTATTTTTGACTACCTTCGAACACCGATCACAGCGGCCGGCCGCTAGAAGTCTTTCTCTAGACAGCAGCATAACTCGAACCTAGCCAATGTGTCAGACATCTTGCTTACAATTGCGACTCGAACTCTTAGGATCTCCCAGCCAGAGACACTGCCAGTGGACATCACTTACCACATCTACATATATTTCGAACTACCTTCGAACTACCTAACACAGCGCCGGCCGCTAGAATTTCTCCTCTAGACAGCCAGGCATAACTCGACCTAGCCATGTGTCAGATGTCTTTGCTACAATTGCGACTCGAAACTCTTAGGATCTCCCAGCCAGAGGACACTGCTTTTTTTTTTTTTTTTTTTTTTTTCAATGACATCACTTACACATTCTACATATATTTGACTACCTTTCCGAAAAACTACCGATCACAGCGGCACGCCCGCATAGAAGTCTTTCTCTAGACAGCAAGGCATAACTGCGACCTAGCCATGTGTCAGACATCTTGCCTACAATTTGCGACTCGAACTCTAGGATCTCCAGCCAGAGGACACTGGCAGTGACATCACTTACACATCTACATATATTTTGACTTACCTTTCGAACTACCGATTCACAAGCGGCCGGCCGCCTAGAAGTCTTCTCTAGACAGCAGGCATAACCGACCTAGCCATGTTGTCCAGACACTTGCTACAATGCGACCTTCGAAACTCTAGGATCTCCCAAACAGAGACCACTGCCAGTGACATCACTTACACATCTAAATATATTTCGACTTACCTTTCGAACTACCTGATCACAGCGGGCCGGCCGCTAGAATTCTCCTCTTAGACAGCAGCATAAACTCGACCTAGCCAGTCGTGTCATGATTGTCTTGCGACAATTGCCGCTCGAACTCTAAGATCTCCCAAGCCAGAGACACTGCAGTGAACATCACTTAAACACATACTACATATATTTTGACTACCTTTCGAACTTACCGATCACAGCGGGCCGCCCGCTAGAAGGTCTTCTCTAGACAGCAGCATAACTGCGACCAAGCATGTGTCAGATGTCTTGCTACAATTGCGACTCGAACTCATAGGATTCTCCCAACCAGAGACACTGCAGTGACATCACTACACATCTACATATATTTGGACTTACCTTTCGAACTACCGATCACAGCGCCGGCCGGCGCTAGAATTCTCCTCTAGAAAAGCCAGGCATAACTCGACCAAGCCATGTGTCAGGACATCTTGCTATAATGCGACTCGAACTCTTAGGATCTCCCAGCCAGAGGACCACTTGCAGTGACATCACTTTACACATCACATATATTTGGACTTACCTTTCGAAAACTACCGATCCACAAGCGGCCACTGGCAGCTAGAAGTCTTCTCTAGACAAGCAGGCATAAACTCGACCTAGCCATGTGTCAGACATCTTGCTACCATGCCGACTCGAACTCTAGGGATCTCCAAAACAGAGAAACGCAGTGACATCACTTACAATCTACATATATTTTCGACTACCTTTCGAACTACCGGATCACAGCGGCCGCCCGCTAGGAATTCTCCTTCTAGACTGCAGCATAACTCGGACCTAGCCATGTGTCAGATGTTCTTTGCTAACAATTGCGACTCGAACTCTAGATCTCCCAGCCAGAGACACTTGCAGTGACATCACTTTTACACATTCTACATATATTTGGGACTTACCTTTCGAACTACCGATCACAGCGGCCGGCCGCTAGAATTCTCCTCTAGACAGCAGCATAACTCGACCAAGCCATTGTCAGACATCTTGCTTACAATTGCGACTCGAACTCTAGGATCTCCCAGCCAGAGACACTGCAGTGACATCACTTACACATCTACATATAATTTGGGAACTACTTCGAAAAACTTAAAAACCGATCACAGCCGGCCGCCGCTAGAAGTCTTTTCTCTAGACAAGCAGAATAACTCGACAAAGCCATGTGTCAGATGTCTTGCTACAATTGCGACTCGAACTCTAAGATCTCCCAGCCAGAAGGACACTGCAGGACATCACTTACACATCTACATATATTTGACTACCTTCTCGAAAACTTAATTATCCACAGGCCGGCCGCCCGCTAGAAGTCTTCTCTAGACAGCAGGATAACTCGACCAAGCACATTTGTCAGAAGGTCTTTGCTACAATTGCGGACTCACGAACTCTAGATCTCCCAGCCAGAGACACTGCAGTGACATCACTTACACATCTACATATATTTTGACTACCTTTCGAAAAACTACCGATCACAGCGGCCGGGCCGCTAGAAGTCTTTTTCTAGACAGCAGCATAACCGACCAAGCCATGTGCAGGACATCTTGCTACAATTGCCGACTTCGAACTCTAGGATCTCCCAGCCAGAGGGCACTGCAGTGACATCACTTACACATCTACATATATTTCAGACTTACCTTTCGAACACTGCATCACAGCGGGCCGGCCGCTCAGATTCTTCCTCTAGACAAACAGGAAACTCGACCAAGCCCATGTGCTTTCAGAATCTTTGCATAATGTCGACTCGCACTCTAGATCCCCCAGCCAGCAGACACTTGCAGTCGACATCACTTACACATCTACATATATTTGAAACTACCATTCGAACTACGCGATCCACAACCGCGGCCAGCTTAGAATGTCTTCTCTAGGACGAGCAGCCAAAACTCGACCAAGCCATGTGTCAGATATCTTGCCACAATTGCAACTCGAACTCTAGGATCTCCCACAGAGGCCACTTGCAGTGACATCACTTACACATCTACAATATATTCGACTAACCTTTCGAACTAACCGCATCACAGCGGCCGGCCGCTAGAATTCTCCTCAGGACAGCAGCAAACTCGACCATAGCCAAATGTGTCAGATGTCTTGCCTAACAATTTTGCAGACTCGAACTTAGATCTCCCAGCAGAGCGCACTGCGAGTGACATCACTTACACATCTACATATATTTCGACTACCTTTCGAACTACCGATCACAGCGGGCCGCCGCTAGAATGTCTTCTCTAGACAGCAGCAAACTCGACCTACCATGGTGTCAGATGTCTTGCCTACAATTGCGACTCGAAACTCCTTTTAGAGACTCCCAAGCCAGAGACCTGGTGACATCACTTTACACATCTACATATATTTTGACTTACCTTCGAAACTAAACCGATCACAGCGGCCGCCGCTAGAAGTCTACTCTAGACAGCAGCTAAACTCGGACGCAAGCCATGTGTCAGATGTTCTTGCACATTGCGACTCGAACTCTAGGATCTCCCAGCAGCAGCACTGCGTGACATCACTTACACATCTACATATATTTCGACGTACCTTTCGAACTACCGATCACAGCGCGGCCGGCCGCTTAGGAATCTCTCCTCTAGAACGTAGCTAAACTCGGACCAGCCCATTGTGTCAGAGATTTGCTACAATTGCGACTCGAAACTCTAGGAATCTCCCAAGCAGAGCACTGCAGTGACATCACTTACACATCTAACATATATTTCGCTACCATTCGAACTACGATCACAGCGGCCGCCGCAGAAGTCGTTTCCTCTAGACAGCACGGCATAACGTCGACCTAGCCATGTGTCAGACATCTTGTACAACTTGCGACTCGAACTCTAGATCTCCCAGCCAGAGACACTGCAGCTGACATCAACCGTTAAACATCTACATATATTGTCCACTACATGCTTCGAAAACTACCATCACAGGGGCCGGCGCTAGAATTCTCCTCTAGACAGCAGCAAACTCGACCAGCCATGTGTCAGACATCTTTGCTACAATGCGACTCGAAACCTAGGATCTCCCAAGCCAGAGCACTGCAGGACATCACTACACATCTACATATATTTTGGACTTACCCTTTCGAAACTACCGATCACAGCCGGCCGCCCGCTAGAGTCTCTTCATAGACAGCAGCATAAGATCGACCAAGCCATGTGTCAGACATTCTTGCTACAATTGCCCGACTCGAACTCTTAAGCATCTCCCACAAGACACTGAGTACATCACTACACATTACATATATTTTGGACTACCTTTCGAACTACGATCCACCAGCGGCGCCGCTAGATTCTTCCTCTAGACAGGCAGCATTAACTCGACCAAGCCATGTGTCAGAGCTCTTGCCACAATTGGCACTCGAACTCTAGGATCTCCCAGCCAGAGTACACTGCATGGACATCACCTTACATCATCTACATATATTTGTTGACTACCTTTCGAACCTACCGATCAAGCGGCCGGCCCGCTAGAATTCTCCTTCTAGACAGCAAGCCATAACCTCGCACCTCAAGCCATGTGTCAGACAATCTTGCTACAATTGCGACTCGAACTCTAAGCATCTCCAGCCAGAGCACTGCAGTGACATCACTTACACATTACATATATTTTGACTACCTTTCGAACTACCGAATCAACCACGGCCCGGCCGCTAGAATCTCCTCTAAGACAGCAGCATAAACTCGGACCAAGCCATTGTCAGACATCTTGCTACAATTGGCGACTCGAACTCTAGAGATCTCCCAGCCAAGAGGCACTGAGTGACATCACTTACACCATCTCATATAATTTGACTACCTGTTCGAAACTACCGATCACAGCGGCCGCGCCGCTTAGAATCTATTCTAAGACAGCAGCATAACTCGACCAAGCCATGTGTCAGATGTCTTGCCACAATGCGACTCGAACTCTAAGGATGCTCCCAGCCAGAAGTCACTGCAGTGACATCACTTACACATCTACATGATATTTGACTAACCCTTTTTCGAACTACCGATCACAGCGTCCGCCCCGCGTAGAATCTTCTTCTAGACAGCAGCATAACCGACCTAAGCCATGTTCAGCACATCGTCTGCCTACAATTGCGACTCGTAACTCTAGAATCTCCCAACCAGAGCACTGTCAGTGACATCACTTAACACGTCTACATATATTTCGAACTACCTTTCGAACACTCCGATCACAGCGGCCGCCGCTTAGAATTCTCCTCTAGACAGCAGCAGTAACTCGACCCTAGCCATGTGTCAGATCTTGCTACAATGCGACTAGACTCTAGGATCTCCCAGCCAGAGACACTGCTAGTGACATCACTTAAACATCTTACATATATTCCGAACTACCTTTCCGACTACCGATCACAAGCGTCGCCGCTAGGAATCTCTCTAGACAGGCAGCATAACTCGACCTAGCCATGTGTCAAGGTCTTGCTACGAATTTGCGACTCAACTCAGGATCTCCCAGCCAGAGTACACTGCCAGTGACCATGCACTTACCAGCATCTACATATATTTCGAACTACCTTCGAACTACCGATCACAGCGGCCGGCCAGCTAGAATTCTCTCTCTAGACAGAGTGCATAACTCGACCTAGCCATGTGTCAGCATGTCTTGCTACAATTGCGACTCGAACTCTAGCATCTCCCAGCCAGGAGTACCACTGCAGTGCACATCACTTAACATCTACATCATTATTTTGACTACCCTTTCGAACTAACCGCATCACAGCGCGCCGCCGCTACAAGTCTCTTCTCTAGACAGCAAGCATAACTCGACCAAGCCATGGTCAATTCTTGCTACAATTTGCGACTCGAACTCTAGGATCTCCCTAACCAGAGTCCACTGCAGTGACATCACTTAACACATCTACATATATTTTGACTACCTTTCGAACTACCGATCACAACGGGCCGCCCGCTAGAATTCTCCTCTAGACAGCAGCATAACTCACCTAGCCATGTGTCAGCTTGTCTTGCTACCAATTGCCGACTCAGCATAACTCTAGGATCTCCCAGCCAGCAGGACACTGCAGTGACATCACTTTACACATCTACAATATATTTCGACTACCTTTCGAACTACCCGCATCAACAGCAAGGCCGGCCCCTTAGAATTCTCCTCTAGACAGCAGATAACTCGACCTAGCCATGTGGTCAGCATCTTTGCTACAATGCGACTCAGAACGTCTAGGATCTCCCAGCCCAGAGGACACTGCAGTGGACATTCACTTACACATCTTAATGATATTTCGACTACCTTTCGGAACTACGATCACAGCGTCCGGCCCCTAGTAAAGTCTTCTCTAGGACAGGCAGCATAACTCGACCTAGCCATACTGTGTCAGATGTCTTGCTACAATTGCGACTCGAACTCTAGATCTCCCAGCCAGAGACATGCCAGTACATCACTTACACATCTACATATATGTTTCGACTACCTTCGAAACTACCGATCACAGCGGCCCGGCCGCAGAAGTCTTCTCTAGACAGGCGAGCAAACTCGACCTAGGCCATGTGTCAGAAGTCTTGCTACAATTGCGACTCGAACTCTTCGGATCTTCCCAGGCCCAGAGTACACGTGCAGGACATCACTTACACATCTACATTATTTTGACTTACCATTTCGAACTGACCGATCACAGCGGCCGGCCCCTAGAAGTCTTCCCTAGACAGCAGGCCTAAATCGACCAAGCCATGTGTCAGACATCTCTAACAATTGCACTTCGAACTTCTAGGATCTCCCAGCCAGAGTCACTGTATAGTGACATCTACATATAGTTTCTACAAAACATGGACGTTCACAACCCGTCTCGCCATCGAAGCCGTTATCTCCAGTCGCGCACGTTGGCCGATGCGTGCGTTGCGTGGCCTCGTCCGTGCGGCCGGCGGCAGCCCGCGTAGCGCGCACGCCCCGGAGCGCCGCTGGGCGGGCGGGAGGGGCGGCGCTGCGCTGGAAGGAGCGCGGGCGGCGCGCGGCGAAGCGAGCCGCGTGGCCGCTGGCCGCCATTCCGCCGCGCTAGCCCCACATCGGCGCTCCAATGGCGTTATTTCATCCGCCGCCACCCACCGCGGCGAAACAGCGCGCGCCAGCGTTCAAGTCGCCAGCCCGGCGCGCCGGCCAATAGCCGACAGCGCTCTCACGCGGGGCGGGGGGGGGCACGCGCTTCCAGAGGAGATTCGTGCTCGCGGGCGCGTCACCGTGCTGGCGTCTTCAAGGAATCCACTAGTGATAGATATATCGTCGCGCCCGCTGAACATATAGATATATACCCCCTGATATATAGATTCGCCAGCCCAAGTTGATAAAAATACCGCAGGAGGAATGCCCAGCTATAATAACACTCAGTCAAACAGGACTGACCTTCTTAGAGACATGGGGAAACCAATCTCCGAAATAGGAAAAAGACTTGCGTTCATGCATGTCCATCGTTGCCCGAAACGCGCGCAATATACCACAAGCCCGTGAGAGCAGAGCACTATAATTGAAGACCATGATATTATTTGAAATACTGACGGAGGAGAGCAGTACGATTATCGCAAACGGGATAGTCCGGAGAACAAGTGGTGGCAGGCAAAGAGACACTCACAGGGAAAATAACAAATACCGTGTCTAAAGAAAGAAAAAAAAGCATGGCCAAAGGAAAGAAAGTCACCTTGATGAGGATTGGCCAGAGAGGGAACTTTCCGAATCCCGCACAAGCAGAAGTAGATAGAACCCAGCGGGGCACACGGAAGTACGAACCAGTGAACATTCTCCCTCGATGAGCCAAAAAGACTGAGGCTAGAAGTAAGAAAAGAAACAAAAAAGAAGAAAAAAGAGATAGTTAAAAATGACGCAAACAAGCAGTCCAGATGAAAGTGGACACGTCATATCATTGGACATCTTTAAAGAAATCAGGCAAAGATGAAAACCCAAAAAGGGTGGGGATGACTTTAAATGATGGAGGAAAACTAGAAAAGTCGTTATACCTATTCTCCTTCAAGCAGCAAGGAAAAAACAAGAATTTTCCACACATCTTTCAAAAATGTACGCTGGCAGGGTAAATGCAAGATTGTAGCGCGTCCTAACCAAGCAGTCGACCATCATCATTAAGAACGTAATGAGTTTTTCCACCGAAGATGACCCCATGAGGAAAAACCACCCGGAAAAGAAAACAAGGAGCAAACCAGATCTGGGAGACGGCCTGCCTATTAGGGAAAGCGGTAACGGCCGGCCTACAATCGGGAATAGGCGTGCTAGAACGGAGCAGTAGCAACCTACGAGAGATACAACTCTTTATTTCAGTCCATAGACCTACCCTGTCCTCAAGGAAAACCGCGGGACAAATTACACAATTGGACGTTCTTGGAACAACGTTCACTCTCAGTGACATAAATATATAGAGTTTGGCATAAAAAATAAACGTGGGTAATTAAAAGTAGGGAAAAGAAAGCTGAAACCCTCATGGAACTTGAAACAAACTAGAAAGAACTTGAACAGACAGAAAAGCTCTAGAAGAGTTCCTGAAGGAAACAAGCCGACCCTTGAACGAAAATTAAATTAGACAGAAAGCCCAGGAAACAAACTACTGGGTTCTAACGATTAATACAGTGAAAGGAGGCGCTGCAACCAATCTATGCCAATGAGAGTTCAAAAACCAAGCCCACTCGGAAAACCGATGTATGGTGAACGGACGAAAATCTCAGAATGAGAGAAAAATGTCAAAAATCGAGACGTCAATACACGCGCTCCAAAGGATCGCAGACATTAAGACAAGCTTTTCGACAATGCAAGAAAGGACCTAAAACATGCATCAAAACAATAGTAAAAACCCCTGCCTCGACGAGTTATTAAAGGGAAAAAGAACAAGTCCCATGGGGCAAACCGTACCAAATTGTCACAACAAAACTTAAACGCAGGCGGAAAACTCCCGCCTGATTTGGAATGACCCTACAGGGGTAATACAAATCATAAAGAAATTTTGTTTCCAGAAACCTCGACAGAACAATGCCGGCCCTGTGAAATAACAAAAGACCAAATGCTTTCCCCAGTAAGAAACTACAGAAAGTTTGCAGTACCCTCAAGCGACAAAATGGCCCCACGAGACTCGACGGAATTACCACCAAATAAATTTCTTGAAGACAGTGGCAAAGCGTTCACACCCATCTTCTTCTGAAAGCATATAATAATATGGCTTGAGGGAAAAACGTTGTCCGAGTGTATGGAAAAACAGAAAAACTTGCTCTCTTCTTAAAAGGCAGCAAACCACAAACACGACCCACATTTTTACCGATCAATCTGCCTACTAGACACGATGGCGAAAGGTATTCGAGGGCCTCGATTACTGCAACGACTACAGACATGGCTAAAGAAAACATACGGCTATGGGAAAAGCAATATGTCTTTCGAAAAGGTAGATCGGACAGTCGGAAAAACAGTCGTAATAAAAAACCGTCGTAGAAAAGGCCAGAGAAGCAAAGATCTGGGAGCAAATGCCCTTCGTAACGTTCGATATCACAACGCCTTTAACTCGGCTGAAATGAGTAGTAGGTTAATCAAGGCTCTGATAGAGAAGAACACCCCAGATTACCTCACCAGTATGATAAGGAGCTACTTAAGCGACGAAAGACAAGTTACGAAGGTGAAAGGAGAACCTGTTGAAATCGAGATGTAAACAAGTCAGTTTTGAATAGCACCTTCGAAGTAATACAGCTGGCATCATCCTGAAGTAGTGCGTAACTGCGTTCCAGGATTTGGAAAACGCCTGCGAACATAAAGGGTTTGTGGTTTTAGTTTCTTCGTCTTTTGAAGATTTCCACAGTTCCCCTCGTAAAAAAAGTAGATAGATAAATAGATAGATAATTTGATTTATTTAGCCTTCTCGGCTATTTGAAGCATATATTTACATACATTGTTTACATACGTAGGTATACTGTATTTAACAAAACTAGTTTTTCACTTTTATGTATTTTATAATTTTTCTTTTAAATTCTTTAATTTGTTCACAATTTTTTTCTCCAAACGGTCGTTTATTATTTAATTCAAATCCTTCGTCAGTGAAGTGGCTCAGGGCTTAGCACACCGACTTCCCATTCGGGAGACCCGGTTTCAATCCCCGTGTCGGCCGTCCTGAACGGGGTTTTCGAGGTTTTCCTAGGTCATACAGCCAATATTGGGATGGTACAACTGAGAGGCCCCGACCGCAAAATCGGCGTTGCTAGCCGAATTCGTTAACAACTTTTCATTTAACTATCTAATTATGGGAGCAAATATTTAGAAATAAAATTATAACTATATGTTTAAGTCTAATTATATATGTTTTATTGTCTTGGAATTATTACTTTCAATCATCAGAGGTTGGCGCCGCGTAGAAACAAATAAATAGTTGTGATTACTCTACTTGTATCAAAATGTTTACTCTTGCGTCAGTAAATAATTTCTCAAGATTGAAGTACACAAATTCTTACTGGAGTTTCACAGAGTAGAAAGCAGAAATCAAGGAGGAAGATACAGGGCGTTTGAAGAAGAAGAGCACAATTGCAACACAGAGCGTTTGAAGAACAGACAGCAATCGCCAGCACAGTGGGATTGCTTTTCTTGTTCGCAAGTCTTGTCGGTAAGTTGCTATTCGAGTATTAAACTCGACATTATTAATGTTTGAGATAGAATTTTTTCGTTAATTGATGTTGGTTTGTATGTTGTTCTTTACTATTTTGTGATTACTATCTTTTTTAATTCGCGATAATACATTTAGTTGTGTCTTAAGTTAATAATATCGTAAGCTCATTACATTATATGTTTTCTGGTTTTCTGTTCACAGATGAATCATTCTTGAATTTGAGAATCTATCTAGTTCTTTAATCTGCTATGGACTGACAAACATTGATTAGTGTAATTTGAGTCTTGATGTACTTTTTTCCAAGTAACAGTTTCGATAGTGACCGGGTGTCTCGTCTGCTAGTGATGTTTTTGAATCAAAGCTGATGTCTATGAATCAAAGTAGAAGTTTCTCAACTAGCTTTTGAAGTGAACTTGGAAATTTGCGTACAAATTTGTTGATTATTTTAGAAAACTCGTAAAGTACACAAATAAAAGCCGATTCTATTAGTTAGTAGTAACCATAGCTAAGAATATTTCCGTTGTTATCTTAAAACACTATGGACTACTACTAAAAGAAGTTAAAAACACTCTATGGGTTGTTGGCGTATTTATAAGTCCTTTTCCTAAGATCCCTTTCCTAAAAATGGTCAATTTTAAATATGTTGTATTTTCAATCGCTGAGTTTTATCCAGTAGTGATGATTTCCATCCACTTCAAAATTAAAATTTTTTTCTGATGCTTAGATACTTGTAATAGTCACTTAATATTCTTTCCCCTGAGCATAACACTAATACGACTAATGTTCATTTTGCATTATAGCAATGACAATAGTAATAAGATATTTTCAACTTATTCTTTAAAGATAAGAAAGGTAGAATATGCAGACAGAGCACTCAATTTAGTCAATTCAACTGCTTTTTATTTTTGGATTATTTTTTCTTTCTAAACAAATATATCCATTTCGTTTGAAAATAACAATCAATTTACTTGTTTCTGGAGTGTTTCTATGCTTCTGTAATATCATATTTATGTCTAGAAAACATTTTTTCAAAACAACTTTTGAGTGCCTACAGCGGCTTAGCCATTGGAAATATCAAAACAATTTATTAGACACAAAATGCTTAAAATTGTCCAAAGAACTTATTTTTGAAGTTTTTACGTTTCCTCGCCGGACACCTGTATTTCTTCGTTCTATTATTCACCATTAGAAGGCATCAACTATTCGTTCTCAAGGAAGTGAGAAGTGTTCCATTCTCATTTCTTAAATTTTATTCGTGAAGAGGCTAGACGGAATCATTAGTCACGGATGTCTGTTCAATTTATACTTCTTTGAAAATTCCTCTGTGGTCTGGAACTACAGTACATGAAGTCTGTTAAATTCATTTTCGAATTATACGAATAATTACACAATCAAGACATGACATCAATCGAGACAGTAAATCTTTTGGACATGATTTACTTACAATTCAATACATAAATGATATTTTCACGGAAGAGGAAAGAGAAATGCAGCAACCAACAGACTTGTAGTACTAAACAATAAGAGAAACTGTAAAGTACCGTGCGGAACACGACTCAAGTTGACATAAAATATTGCAGTACACACGCCTTGTTTTCATTTCTAAAGATCACGTTCAATCTGACTATCAACAATAACAAGACAATATTGCAAGATTGCTTCTTCGTTGTGAGGTGAGTTGATTGGCGAAATGATGACGCGATGAGGCGAAATTGATCCCCACTGGCGTATTGAAATGAAGGAATAACGAATTAAACTGTTTTGCGAGAAGCATGATTTTGATATCTTCGAAGATTTTTATCGTGTTGGATCACGCTTTTTTTAAAATTAGAGACACATACACTTGTGTTATTAAAAAGAGTTTAATGATGACTGATCGCAGTGACAACGTTCATTATTTCCGTACTATACACTTTTCACATTAAAAGAGGAATATCTAAAAAGTAAAGTCTACATGACTCATGAATTGGTTAAATATGGCGGCGATGATGTAATGGTTAGCGTATCAGACTGTTATGCCCAAGTTGGCGGGTTCAAACACGATAGACGCCGTGGATTTGTAAGGGCAAAAAAATCCTTCGGAGGGGAAGTGCAGCCGGCTGTCCTATGTTAGTAGATTTACAGCATGTAAAAGATCAAGCCTAAATGAAGCCTCTGAGCTAAATTCAAATCGTGAATTTCGTCGCCCAAGAAATACCTTCTTTCTCCGTTAGTGGGTGAAAGGAGCGTAGCGAAATTCGCGTGGTCAGACGGAAGAGCGGGACTGATGGCCAGAATCATGCCACGTAAAATAAGGCATTAATTCAATTCAATGATGAGAAAGAGTTGATGCAAATTTCAGTTAATTCCTGCTGGGAAAATGAAAAGATAATCAAAACGTTTCTGTCAGTATATTTCATAATACGTGAAAACGTTTTTCATTTGTTAGTAAAATGCATTTTCTCTCAGAATATTACTTTGCTTTCTTCAGTGAAAACAAAGAAAGTATTTAATTAGTTATAGGACGTTTTAATAAAACGTATCGTGCTAATTCATAGAGAAAATAAACAACTCCAGAAAATAGAGAAACAAAAACGACAGGAAACTGTTTTTGAAATAGAGCCAGTGAGTCTTTGTGAAAGAAACTATGGACTTTCATCACACAACTGAAATGAAGAGATATCTAAGAAGGTCAATGACCTTGGAAAACAGTTGTATTTTCAATGATTGTTGATTTATTCAGTTCATGTTCGTATGGGATATTTCTTGCAACTTTGCGAATTTTAATATATTTTATCTTACTAAATAGGTATTTTAGATGAAAATTTCTGCTTTATTTTCTTAGTACAACTTACGTGACTTATGAGAAGTCATTCAAGGAGGATGTGGTCTGACGTGAAATAAACTGGGAGGTTAAAATTACTTTTCTACAATTTTCATCTTATTTATTAATTAAATGGTGTTCTGTGAGTTCAATGATGTTATTTTCGCGAAATTGTCTTACTAAATACCACGAGAGCTTCGGAAACTTGATAAATGCACATGCCACGACGTGACTGTTGGTTTTAGCATTATTTTCCATTGTTCTTGAGATATTATGAGAAGAAATCATGAGAAAATTGCAGTTCATTTTTTAATTGTTGCATTTCAAGAGGATGGCATGGTTCCGTTTTTACAACTTTCTCAAGGAAAACTATTGAGGCATCTCTGTTTATTCTATTGCAGAGAACACTTTGAAGAATACATGAAATGGATATTTGTTTTTAATTCTCGTATTCTGAATCAGCGTGAATTCGGATAGTGAAGGTGTATACAAAAAAGTTCAAGGAGAGGCATGTGACGTGAAAGACTAATTGGTCCACGTTAGCCACTTGCAATAGCTGCAACTGCAACGGATGGGCTGTGCAACACGCACACGCGCGCGTGTATATGCATGTGTGTGCAAGAGCGCCGTGGACGGCTGCTGGCGATTTCAATAGAAGAGGCGCGCGTTAAGCCGACCGCCACTAGCGGACGGCAGCTGGCGCAAGCGGCGGC
>BOPP01000078.1:1374656-1406984 GCA_017312745.1 Gryllus bimaculatus | reverse complement strand
GGCGCGGCCGCCACTTGCATCAGCGCCAGCGTGCACGCGCTCCAGCACGCGCTCCCGCACGCGGGGATGACATACTTGCGAGGAAGTGGAATCATGGTGATGAGTCCCATGCTTATATTCAGCTTTCTTAACACACGCAGCTGATGCACATTCAAATACTACTTCATTACTAACAATCTTGTTGAAATCTCTACGTCCATTTTCCCCGGTTGTGGTGGCTCAAGGCATCAATTGGTTCCACTGCAGTGCCTCTCACCTAGGGTTCCACTTCCGACAGTGTCAGGTTTTTCTACACTGACTACATAGCTATATATAGGTCGAATTCAGCTGCTGCCTGGAGGAGAATCCTAGCGGCCGGCTGCTCTAACAGTTTCCCGTGGTTTCTCCGATCAATAACAGGCGAATGCCGGAGCAGTACCCTAAGAAACGGGCCACGGACCGCGCGCCATCTTTTGTTTCTTTTCACATATCTTCTTCCTCGTCCTATCCTCACCTTTAACTGAACCTATATTTATTCTTACATCCACTGTACTACCACACATGTTCTGAGAGCAGTCGGGAGCTTAGAGCTTGTCCCGGCTGAGGCAGATCCCCACTTTCGGGAGGTGCCTGGTTGGGTAAAACGCCGGTAACCGATGCGTGGTTGGCGCAGAATTTCTCGATCCATTGGGACAAGCATAACAACCTCCTCCCCGGGATATAACATGTCCTACACTTACGGACATACCAATCGACGTGCACGGAATCACTAATTAAGCAATCAATCCACCCTATCCTTACTATTCATCTTCCCAGCTTTCATTCCTCATTGTCAAAACTCCTCGTTCACATACCCGACTCTAATACCTCCCCAACTATACCTATTATTTTTTTTTTTAATCTTTATACTTACTACTCGATCTCCTGTCTAACGACTCTTACTCCAACCTTATTTCCCCGCGCCCTCTAGCTACGTCACTATTATTCCTTCTCCAATGCCATCGTCACATAATGTCCCTTTAACTATCTTTCTAAAATCGCTCCATTCATTATGCGTTCTCCAACATCTCCCGCATCTCTGGACCTCATTCCTCATTCATTTCCGCGACTCTACACCAGTGTTGCATAACCTACATCTCCTAACTCTTGCTTTCTCCCAGCAGCACACTCTTCTCATTTCGTTCACAACTTGGCTATCCTATTTTATATTTGCTTCGATCCTTACTCTTTTAAACTATCTACTAAACTACAACTACAACTATTTCCTTGTGAAAAGCAATGGACTCCCTACTCCTCTCATAACACTTCTAATCTCCCTCTTATTTGTCTTTCTCTTTGTCTATCTCTTTAAAAATCTCATTTACATTAACACCTCTCTATAACTATTCCGTATCTCTACTCAATAACTCCTTTATTCAATTAAATAACAATCTGAATATTTACTTCTATACCTACATTGTTGATGGGTGCCGCATTCATCAACATCATCGTCATTGTAATTAGTACCATTTATTTTATTCAGCCCACTTCAGATAGAGATAATCACATACTTCATCTGAATCATCTTTCCACAGCAACCCACACCTCACTTCATACATTCCTTTTCCTTTATTTCTCGGCTCTCCTTCTCGCTTTTCATATCACGATCGCTTAAACAATCCCTGCAGACTAAACTCCGATCTCTCATAATTTACTCATTATTCCTTACTCATATATCTATTTCTTCTCTTCCTCCAGTTGCAGCTTCAATTACACCATTCTTCTCGCATCTACATTCTCTCCCTACATCTCTCTCTCTCTCCCTGTATATCTCCCTCTCCCTCTCTCTCTCCCTGTATATCTCCCTCTCTCTCTCTCTCTCTCTCTCTCTCTCCTGAATTTCACCCGTCTAGCTGTTTACCCTTGTTCTACTCTCCCCTTACTCTATACTAATGCATTTGACATAATCTAATATCCTTATCTTCATTCATCTTCTCCCCGCTTTCCCCTACTTAGAGTATTTATCTTTATACCTATTACTTTTCTCACTAATGTCTCCAATACCACATTATTATTCTCCTCCTTCTCCTAGTTTATCTGTCTTCGCCGAGGATCCCTCTCCACTTCAATCGCCCTTTCCTTCCTGGACAAACACCTGCAGTGGTGATTCGCCATTGCCTTCCACTGCGTGGGCGAATAAGTGGAGGGGGGCATCATGAGGGGAAAGGCGATAATAAATGTGGATTGTGAATAGGTTAAAATTCAGAGGGATCTCATTGTGTAAAATAAACATATTGAAAAAGATACATCAGGGACCTTGTATCTACAAAATGCATCTATTTCAAATAACAAAAGTAGACACACCTTAATCCATGGTAATTTACCCATGGTAATTCGAACTAATTGCGGTGCGGTCTGTTTGGATTATCCGAAAAATGTACCGTACATATGCAAATACATCAATCGGATTACCAGACAATGCAACGTAGCGAGCAATGTACGATAATGGCAACGAAGCTAACGATGGCATCATCAAGGAAATTCAGTTCCTCGCGACAAAAGTAGATTGCTGATTTTGCAAGTTTCTCTAAGTGAAAATCACTGCAACATAAATAAGTGATATGCATCGTAGTTATGAGTGAAATAAACATTTCATTTCACCAACTTGTGTTACAACAATTTGTTTGTTCAGTTCTACAGTAATTATAAAATTCTTTCTTTTCGCTTCAAATAAACATTTTATTTATTTTGCTTATTTTTCCTCCATCCCGAATTTTGTTCGGATTATCTAAAATTTCGGACTTGCGGGGTTCGGATTAGTGAGGTTCTACTGTACTGTTTTAATTCGTAAATGCTTATATAATTATCAGAAAGGTTGTATAATAAAATTGTAACAATAGCATTAACATTTGTTTAATTATTACTACATAATAACTGAATTACTACAGTTTGTGATATTATTTTGTTTCTGCTCGTTTGAACTAAGTTAATAAATGTTTGACTTGAACTTTATTATTAATCAAACAAAAAACGGAAATAATAGACAGTTTTCTATCATTTTTTGCGGTCCACAAGTGGTTCAGGGGCGACCGCTTTGTGAGTGCTTTAGTGCACTATCACAGGGCGAGTGGAAGTGAGACAGCGTCGTGCTGAGTCTACGTCATTAGCGTGGGACGCGAATGAAGACGGTATGTTACCTGGTCACGCCATGTCACGTTCTCGTATCTGGGGGAGACATTCTCTACCCTATCAGTGACACAAGCGATTATAAGAAACACATGGTCATTATAATAAGCTCTTTTATGTTCTTGCACGTTCCTTGGCCCTGCTTTGCCCAACTCGACGCTCAGTCCGTCGCTTTGAGAAAAGGGCGAGGGGAGTGGACAGTGGCTGCGGCTACAGGTAGACAAGCCGGCGGGCGAGCAGGCTGGCGGGCTAGCGTGGGTTAAAAAATAGCTTTTTTATCTCAGAAAGTATTTCACCTAAGTAGCTAAAACTTCGCAACAAATTCTGTGAAGCATGTGGGATGTAGCATCCAAATTTCCCCAAAATCCGTGATTCGCGAGAACCTCTAGACCGCTTGACATAGACTGATCCATTAACCTTGTGGAGAGGAGAGAGAAACAGCACATCGTGGATGGAAGGAGAATATAAAGCTTTGCGCGAGAGGGAAGCTAAAACCGGAAGGAGAATGAAACTAGTGGTGCTAAAACAGCACGAACATTCTCGCCTGCATTATCACGCAAAATTACACGAAAAGTTTTTCGAAAAAAATGTACGTGAGCTTATTTAAAATCTATCTTTAAGAAACAATTTTCATTCAGGAAAAAAACTCAATCTTCATAATTATCGTTGTAGAAAGAAACCGAAAATATTTCAAACTTTTGCAATTTTTGAAACATCAGGGATTTTCATGAACATGAGATCTGCACCAATCTAGACGTCTTAACGTCTTACACACCATTTATCAACAAAATTTAATCATAAACGATGGAGCCATTTTCTTTTTTTTTTCTTTTTTTTTTTTTGAAAATTCAGATGTCACAAAAGCTTTATGTAAAGTAATCCTCAAAATGGAAATATGGATTTCAAAATCAAGGGGCAATGACATAAGTCGTTATTATTATTATTATTATTATTATTATTATTATTATTATTATTATTATTACTATTATTATAATTAACTTACATAAAGGTTCTTAGTAACGCTTTTCCATAATTATTACGTATGTAAAACCAGCATAGTTAACAAGAAGTGAAAACTTTAATCACACTTGTCTCAACAAAACTTCATTTTTATAGTTGTTCCAGTACTGCAACCTATAGTCAATAAGTTCATCAGCCAATTGATTATTAAATATCATGGAAGTCACAAAGATATGAACAAAAAGGCTTCTCTTGCTCTGCTGATATTTTCTTATCCCTTATCATGAGTCCATGACTGGTAAGTTTATTGGCGAGATTGCTCGGTAACAAGAAATGAAATACGAAGTCGGACAAGTCACGATCCTGTTGTCATTCTGATGTCGTAAAATACGAGAAGCATTATGTTACACTACAGTAATTGCTCACTTTTGATCTTTATATTTTCTGTTCCACAATAATGTCGCGGAAAGGTCATTGTCGATTGACGTGTGTTCTCCGTCATATCCTCGCAATGTGCTCGTGAATATGCATACATCTAAGCTACCAATAAATAACGACAGATAGTTTTTAATATGCACTCTATATCGAACAGCAATATTATATTGCGTTGCTTTTATGCGAGTGATTGATGTTATTTTCCACTCATCTAACGACAAAAATTAGAAATTACATTTTATTATTTTTAAGAACAGCAATGTTTGCATTATCCTGAATAAAATAATTCTGAGATTTCCTACGTTCACAAAGTTTTGTTATTGTTGATGTATTGTGTCTAGGAACTTATTTTGTTCATTGATCAATTTTCCTCACAGACTGAAGTATAGAGAATTTTGTTGTTAGATACCACATGGGCGGCCAACGTTCAGAACGAATTTTACTCTCATCTCCTGAGAGGCAACCACAGCCTCAGTCATTTATTTATTGTATGTTTAACTTCATCGTTCCCTCTTTTTGCCAACACTACCACTTAATCGTATTTAATTCCCATATTCTCAGCAAGGCAATGTTGAGTATTTTGTGTCTTCGTGGGTAACAACAGCTTTGGTCATTAGTCCTGTAAGTAGTGCAGGTTATCTCCCGGGAAGTGTCGGAATGGGAGTTCCGTCACCGAACTTCCTGATTTGTGATGTTTTCCTCGCCAAGTATCTCCCCCAGCAGGACACCACCCCAGTCAGGACAAGCTCTAAGCTCTCGACTGGTCTCCATGCAATGGTAGTGGACTCCGTGTGGTGGTGTGTAATGTTTGGTTGTGTAGTTCGTGTAAGTATGTGTGTGTGTATGTGTGTGCGTGTGAGTGTGTGTGTGTGTGTGAAAGTGGAGAGAAGGGGCAAGGATGAAGAAGAAAAGATCGAGCGCCGAGCATGACCTATTTGCTGAGATACTACTCCGAGGTTCGCTTGGTAATGATCGGATAAACGACGGAAAATGGAGGAGTCCGTCGCAGGAATTCCCCTTCGGACAGCGACTGTGCTATCTAGCTAGTGTCGAAAAAACACCATTGTTCAGACTCGATCCCTAAGACCTCCGAGTCAGAGCCATCGCTCTGGTAATAGTTGTTACCTTGAGCCATCTCAGCCAGTAGAAAAGAACTCACACAGCATGGATTGCAGTCGTATTTATTGGTATTTTTACCGACTAAACGCATTTGGGAACAAATTAGATGGGTGGGGTGGAAGATTCATTTTCTCCGCGTATTTAGAGTATATATAATGCAATCCCGATATTGAGAGTAGATATAATGCAATCCCGCACAACGAGAACTTTATACCCTTCGAATATTCTGCAATCCCACCTGGGTTGGAACCGCTAATTCGGGTTTTGGAAACAAGTGTGGTAATTTAATATCACTAGTCGGCAGAGTTCCAATTAAAATCTAAATTTGTCTTTGCATGCCATTCACATTACCTTTGAATGCACATCGTGCACTCCGAATGTGGCAATCTCCTTACCACGACAACCGAACATCTGGCGTCTTCTGTTTCTCGGATGCGAACTGTAAAAACGACCAATGGCCGCACTCGACATGTAAGGTGATGGTGACTGGCTGGACGTAGCCTAGCATGGAGTCACGAACAGCGCACTTTATTATCCTGGTAGTCTGGCCGACCTTCAAAGTTCTAATAGGTTCACTAAACTTCGCAGCGGTCTTCTTTGGACATGGGTACCGTACGAGTTTCATTCAAAAGTTAGAGACACACAGGGTGCCTTAAGACGCATTACATGTCTGTCAGTAAGGACGAAATGGTTCTTTGTGATATTCCTGCAAGTTTAGTTGAATGTTGTGTCAAAAAATAACCTGAACAATACGTTTTGGTTATAATGTTTCATATTTCCGAGTCAGAGAAGGTCCGAAATATATTGGATACACGTTTTACCTCTCTCACAAAACGACCACCTGAAACGGCGAAGCTTCTTGTAGGGGATCCGGGAAGTCGGCGTGTAGCCGGCACCCCGGCGCGGCTACCGGACACGACTCTGCAGACTCCCTGCTGCCAGACCCACGAGCCTCGACACAGTGGGCAGCCGGATCCACGGGCCTATCCTTCCGCCTGCCCTGCCCGTTCTGCGCGCCCGCTCTACCTGCCCACACTGCCCGCCCGTTCTCCCCGCCCGTCCATTTCACCCGGTCTCCTCACCCGGTCTCCTCACCCGGTCCCCCCGGTCCCTCGGTACCCCCACCCGGTCTCCCACCCTGATTCTTCCCCACCCGTTCTCCCCACCGTTCTCCCCACTCCGTTCTCCCCACCCTTCTCCTTCAACCCGTTCTCCCCACCCGTTCTCCCACCCGTTCTCCCCACCCGTTCTCCTCACCCGTTCCCCCACCCGTTCTCCCACCCGTTCTCCCCACCCAGTTTCTCCCACCCGTTCGTCCCCACCCGTTCTCCCACCCGGGTCTCCCCCACCCGGTCTCCCCACCGGTTCCCCCCACCGTTCTCCCCAACCCGTTCTGCCTCACCCGTTTCTCCCCACCCGCCACCTGTCTCCCCACCAGCTCCACCGCTTCTCCCCACGCGGCCCCCACCCGTTCTCCCACCTCGTTCTCCCCACCCGTTCTCCCCACCTTCCTCCGTTCTCCCGCCCGCGTCTCCCAGTCCCCACCGGTCCCCCCGGTCTCCCCGTACCCCACCGTTCTCCCCACCCGTTTCCCGCTCCCCCAACCGGTCTGCCCACCCCGTTCCTGCCACACCGATTCTCCACCCCACACCCGTTCTCCCACCCGTTCTCCCCAACCTTCCTCCCCACCAATTCTCCAACCGCCTCTCTCGCCACCTCCTAGCCCGCTGGCTCGCACGTCCGCTCGCGCCCACTGCCCACCGCCCACCTGCGCCCCTTATCAAACCGCCCCGCCCGCCCGCCGCCCATCCCGCGGCCCGCCCCCCGGGCCGCGGCGCGCGCCGGCGCGACGTTTTTTGTTTGCGCGGCGCTCCGATCGCATTCCAGGCCGCCGCCGCCGCCCCGCCGCGCCTCGGAACAATGTTGCGCGCCGCGCCGTAATCTCCTTCCCCCTCCCGGCCCCGCCCCCGCCCCCTCCCAACCGCCAGCCGACCGAGAGCCAGCGCCACCGACCACGCACCGCGCGGAGGAGCAACCGATTGCAGCCAACATTTACATTACTATCACAACCGGCTCAATCACTACAGTGATATTAGGAATATTGATGTATCGTGGTATCCTAAAGTGATATTTGGAATATTGACGTTTCGTGGTATCACTAAAGTAATATTTGGAATATTGATGTGTCGGGGTTTCC
The DNA here is from genome assembly GCA_017312745.1 of Gryllus bimaculatus. Taxonomy (NCBI): domain Eukaryota; kingdom Metazoa; phylum Arthropoda; class Insecta; order Orthoptera; family Gryllidae; genus Gryllus; species Gryllus bimaculatus. The sequence continues at coordinate 1,399,129 of BOPP01000078.1, read as the reverse complement.
CTAAAGTGATATTTGGAATATTGACGTTTCGTGGTATCACTAAAGTAGTATTTGGAATATTGATGTCTCGTGGTATCCCTAAAGTAATATTTGGAATATCGATGTTTCGTAGTAAATGAAGAGCAACTGATCAAAACACACATTGTCCACTGGTGGGTAAAATAGAATAGGAAAAAATCGTGTACTCTCTATACGTTCTACACTTCCTTCTTTGAGATTTCTTCAAAACGCATTTTAACACATTAAATTACATGCGTTTTGAAGAAAAATCTGAAAGTAGAAACTGTAGATCGTATTAAAAACTAGACGATTTAATATCAAGTGATTTTTTTCTTCCAGTGGAGAATACGCGTTTTGATTAGTTGCTTCTCAAATATTTGTAAGTTTGGGGTTTGTATGATCTTGTTTGAAAGCCAGAGTCATTCAGCTCTAATGTGATTAGAAATTACCAGTAAAAAACCTTGCAAGTAATTCGATAATAAAATGTTACAGTTTAATCGGTTGCGGAGATTTACGTGGCCACTATACTCAATTTTAAAACAGTAGATAAAAAATATCTATAGGAACAGTTCGCCCAGATAGCGAACATCTGGCAAACAGCAACCGTCGCACGTGTCCAGGGTCATATTCCAGGGCCATCTTTGCTTGAGCACGCATGTCTCTCCCCTCTGACGCCAAATTCTGTGGATTCAAATGGAACTTCATAAAGCGCCTTTCTTCAGGGATTCCTGTTTCTCATGCCTATTATTCCATAATATTGGTGAATCTTTTAAATATCTTCATATCATTCATCACCTGACCTACTATAAAACCATTCATCCCATGTATTGTACAAAAACATTGGTCATGAGAATTGGCATATGACACAAACGAAACTACTATTAATGCAATGTTTTCATTATAGAGCTGCCTCGAATTCCAGACTTCGCCTTGCCAGCATCATATCGTCGTCAACACCTTGAATATGTCTTCCCCAACATACCACCTTCATCAAGGAGTCCTCTCAGAGGATGGTGAAACCTGCATTGATTCCATCGACCCATCGGCAAGAGCTATCTCCAAAGCCGTGACTCCGACAAGAAAGCTCCAGGTTTCCCGTCTAAGGCGAATTTTTGGCACTAACTGGATAGCTCATTCCAATTCAGTCTCTGTTCCGTGACCTCTTGCGGTCGCTTGCTCCGATCAGTGGTTTTCCGTGGTTTCTCCGATCAACATCAGGTGAATACCGGAGCAGTACCTTATCAACGGACCGCACGCAATCTTTCCTCCCTCTTACTTGTCTTATCCTCACCCCTTACTTACACACACTCACTCTCACATGCGCCACACTATAACATTTGCCGCGAGACTGGTCTGGAACTTAGAGTTTTTTCCTGTCTGAAGCGGAGTCCTGCTCGTGGGAGATACCTGATTGGTGAAACCTTGCTGATGGTAGGTCGATGTTGGATCTCGCCATTCAGCGAGACAAAACCACAGCAATCTCTTGTGACCAATCATGAACTACACTTACAGGATGAATGACCTTAGCAGTTGACCTTGGATCACAATTAATCAACTCATCCAACCACGTTGTCACTATATGTTCACATTTACCGCTTTGCTTGCCCATTGTTACCTGCTTGCTGGCCGCCGTCCCTCCGCCTTTGTCGATGGCGGTATGTCCATCCGCACCGCCATCTCCACCGCTGCAGCCGCCTCCATCGAGGCGCCCCACAAGGCAACGGGCGGCCGCCGAATAACACACGAAAAACTCATAAATACAGAGAGTCACGGCGAGCACGCACGCACATTCGCGAACAAAGCTGAACAAATGATCAAATATCGGCGGCCCGGGCAAGCGCAAAAAGAAAACTGTTGCCTCTGTTCTCTTAATGCCAGCGTCTCCAATCCGTCGTTTGTTCTTGGTCGATTCAACCACGAACAGCGCGCGCTTTAACAAGCCTTTGTTGGCTGAAGACGCAGGGGTGCCGGTAGGTCAGTACGATCGCTGCTTTGCTTAAAATGAATAGTGGCTTTAAATAGCTGGGCAGCGGGCATCGTTATTATGCCACGTGATCGTGCTGGCGTTTGAACTCTGAAGTTTCTCGTCAACTACTGCATGTGCTGTGCTTCCAGCGATAGGTGGTCAAGCAGTTGGTTTTCCTCGCTGAGGTTTTGAAGTGCTTATTTCCAACATGTCGCATCTCTATTTTAATTAGTTATTCGTGTTCTTAAGACGCTTCTTCATATTGTAGCTAAATACTGTTTTCAAAAATGGCGTTTCTCTTACATTAAATAGTGTCGAGAAACCATTTAATCCTGTCATGAACTGTAAAGTAGAACAGTTTGCATCGAATGACGAGAATGAAATGTCCAAAATTTAGAAACACTAATATAAAAAATATAAAACGTTACCAAGCCACGTAAATAAATTAAAACTATGTTTAAGAAAAGCCAACAATAATTTTCAAACATTAACACATTTTAATTTACGAATGTGTTCGTGTCAAGTGTGTTTACCTCCGGCGCACATGGTTCTGTCTTTGATTTCCAGTGGGAACTAGAGATGTATTAGATATTCATTGAGATATTTGCCTGTAATAGAATTTACACAAATCAAAAACGAACTAGGTTTCGAAAATACGATGAACCCTCCCTAGCAATTATCAGCAAGCACTATTACACTAGTTCACGTTTTACACTAGTTCATTTAGTGATCGTAGTTGCTACTTTTTCCTATACGTACGTATATACGGAATAATAAGTCTAAGAAAGAAATTTTGGTAAAGCGAAAAAATTGCCGTTGGAAAAAAATGACCAAAAACATACATATTTCAATGTCATGACTGTATTGCTATATTTTCCTAGTTCCCTCAATTGCAGATGCCACTAATACAATGAAGATCCCTTCCCCTTTGCCCGATCAACTCGTGACATTACGTACTATTTTGAAGTTTTAATTGATACTACCTGTTTCCAGTCAAGTGAGCTCCATCTCCATCTGCTAAACACATAATCTAATATTAACTTCCAATTTGTTTTACATCGAATGCACTTATAGCGCCTCAGACGATTGCTGTGGATGATTAAGCTACAATAGAAATAATTGTCTTCATAAATGTTTTCTAGTCTGTTGTCATTAAAATCTTGTAAATTCACCGAGACTCGATATCTTAACATACATCTCGCGTGTCCGATGTTTCGGACTTGAAAGTTCCTGTTGTTCTGAAGACTTGAGCAAACTTGAGGTACAGACGAATTCTCTCGTTCAAAATCACTATACATATCCATCGTTTATTCATGCATTTCTGTGCCATTCGCACTTTATTAGTGAATTATTGTGATATATAACAGATTCTCTAACTCCATATTCTCGTCTGCGATTACATTTCTTTATTCAACATGTCTAGCATTTTGACAACATTAATGGGATTATTTCTCATGATTCCGTTTACGCTGTAAACCATAACCACACACTCCAGAAGATGGTCTACTGCAACTATATTCGTCATTCAACTTAGCTAAGTAATTAATTAGGACACGCATAACACACCACCGACAATAGAATCTTAGTATACAGCAAATGCGTTTGGCATGCGAATGACTCATATCCCTGTTTTAGGGATGAGCGATTTATATTTTAAGCGGATTTTCGGGAGATTCTCCGCGTTCGAGGTCACCCACATTCTTTACTGGAAATACTCTTGGAGATCTTGGAGATGGACGGATCCAGAGACGAATATTGGGAGGGGGAATTTCAAAATGTTTTAGTTGAAAGGGTCATATTACAGATTTTGTAAACTATCGCAGTCTATACTCAGCTCATGATGCGATATAATTTTATTCGTTTCAATGATTATCCGAAAATATTTTTGCTTGAAAAATGTATGCGGAAAACATTTGAAAATAATTGATTTTTTAAGGTCAAATAAAGATATTGTAATTTTTAGTTTGCGCTATTTATGTATTTTGTTGAATCTCTTTATTAATGAAAATCAATCATTGTGGAGAAATTCTATTAATTTTTGACATCATTGGATACGGTAAACCTCTGATATAGTGAACCCAAAATGTTAGTCCCCTGAAATTCATTATAACTGGAGTTGACTATACTGCACAAAATCTCATGCTTTAAGTAGTTCAAAATCTCATGCATAGTAAGTACAAATCTGTAATGATTAAGATTATAGACGTTTACAAATTCTATATATTAAGAGGTGAGAAAACGTTGTGTATGATCTTCATGTTCTGCAAATGAGGGCATTAATTAGAAATTGGAGGATTTGAGTGTTCATATTTATGAACAGTGATTACAAAGTACACATCTCATAGCGTGTATACTTTATATTTTAGTTTATTTCTTGTTTATTGTAGTTTACATTATAACTACATTTTACAAGTACACGTCAGAACGCGATTTTTCAATTTTTAGACACGCTTCAGTCCATCAACTGATAGAAGTAAAGAAAATTCAATTCTGAGGTGAAATATTTAATTCGGGTGATCATTCATAACTCATGATAACAAAAAGTATAAATTTAATATGCATGCACTGATATTGTCCAGCGTGAAATTTATGTGCCAATGCCGTGAGGTTTACGATAGCTGCCAAGAGGAATCCAACCTGTCAACTAGTACTCCGCAAGAAGCACTTCACAAGGCCGCAACGTAACACAAACCTGAGAGTAATGGCGTGACCAATGATGGTGTGCGGTTAATAGGTCAAATAATTGTTTGTTTTTCTGTTGAGAATAGTCTTAAATGTTTAAAGCATCTTTGTAGGTTTCCGAACACATGGCTTGCCCAGAGCTGCTACCCAGACCACTTCCTGCGGAATACGCAAGACGTCTATTCATTCGGTTCGGCGGAATGCCTCAAAACCACAAGGTTGTGAAAATCTCATCTCCTTGTCGGCGATGTGCAGGGCGGTTACTTAAGACATCAAAGGATATCTCAATGTGAGTATTTTCACATGCTAAATTCACAAAATAATTCGTACCTTGTCTAACACATGTTCGTATTATTTTATCCAGAAAGTTAATATACTATTATATACTAGTAACTAGTAGCGCTGCAACAGCACATACTTTCTTGCGTTATTGGACACAGCTACGTAATATTGAAGTATTGCATTTTGTGTGCTCATAAAAACTCAGCTATAATAAATTGATAACATGCAATTCAAACAAAGCGCCTGCGATGCATATCTGTATTCATTTTGATAGTCAGGAGCAGCAATCATTTCTTACTTTAACAAATGAAACAAACTGGAATACAGTTTACTGATACAGTATTCGTAGCAAATTTTACAAAAACGAGAAACGCATTGTTGCCAGCGCAGCGTTGTCAGAACTATGTGCATTCGTTTGGCTAATAATATCGCTACAGTTGTTAGAATATAAGGAATTCACATGAAAATAAATTACAAAAATTGTGGCTGCTCACTCCTGAGTTGCCTTTGTCCAGCTGAGGACACTTCTAATCCATTAGTAAGGCACATACAATTAAAATTATTTTTTGTAATCTACTCAACCTATCAATTACTAATTTATTTTCATTGTTATAATTGATTTAATAATAAAATATATTATTTATGACGTCACTACACCCTAAGGTTGTATCGTTGTAAACGGTTGCATTCCATTTGCAGGACACTTTCCTTCAGCCCTTTTCAACGCCCTCCTAAAAACCTCACTACGTGCGTTCACTTCAGTTGCCGAAGTTTCATTGTACGAAATGAAAGGTTTTAAAGCTGCTTTACCTATTGGCACAACATACACTACTTCAAACAGATCTAAGTCTACGGACATTACAAAGATTACTTTAAAATTGCTGATAGCAAACTGTACAAATGTCTTGTACTTCGATTGAAGAAGGAAAATTTCTCCACATTTGCTTCTCTGCTCTAATTTTATGAATAGTATTCCCTCTATAATTGGTGAGTCGTTTCTATTTTGAATTTCATGCCACGCCTGTTGACCTACATACGATTTATCTAAGTGCAAATTCATACCAAGAAAAAAAAGCAAGCCATATGTAGCGTTTCACAGATTCTTCTATTTAAAATTGCGTGGATACGTGACCAGCCACACTTTATAACACAGTTGAGAACTAGTCTCCGGGAGTTTAAAAAGCATCATTATATTTAAATATTCGCCGAAGAAGCTTCAAACATGAACATGTTTATGATAGCATTACACTCGCATTTCCTTCTGGTATTAATAGGATCTTAGTCAGCTACTTGGAAATGCTGTTAATTTAGTTTGATTCGCTCTTGTTTTACTTTTTTCCAATCAACTTGCCGTGGAGAACCAAAGTTATGATGTCATAAAATGGAAAATATTGACCAGTTGCTTTTACAAATTTAATTTTACAATCGACTAAATCACAGAAGCAAGGATATTATTAAAGTCTCCGAACAAAAAAATTGATTATATGTTATGAGCATAAAAATTACTACAAGGCGGATAAAAAAACGGATAAGATATTCACATGAACTCTTCTTCATGGCATACAAAATGATGCAAAGATTGTGAATTGAATAAAGAGTCTAAAGATAATACTTTCAGGAGCACTTCGTGAATGAATATACATAATACATGAAGAAATTTAACGTGTTCTAACTGTATGTTGGCCCACGTTTTACAGTTTCTACGAAAAAACATTGCATATTCCGCAAAACGGGATATTAGTAAACTTCAACTGGGGTTATTTAAACCACATCAAGAAACTAGTGGTGCTACAGAATGGCACAGACTTCCCCGTAATAGTTTTCTATTTCCTTTGGTTTGCTGTTAGCTACTGCTAGCTATTCGGATTTGTCAGCTGCCATCAATTGCCGCCCAAAATACTTCTTTAGACATTTTCTTACTTTTTCGGGTTACTAATAGTAGAATGAAAATATTATTTTAAGAATATTAAAGAACAGTAAAACGTCGTCCTAAATGGCCATTTCCTTTGAAACATTTTTAGCAGTTTTAAGAAAATGGTGTTTAAGCACTAATGTAAATTCGAAATTTGAAGCCTTTTTATCACAGAACTTTTTTGAGTTTTCGGAAAACTTGATATGAAGTCATTTAAAGCCCTTTCACTCGCATATACAATAGTGTTTACAAATCGCGGAAGTGTGCATATTAATGGTGTGAGGCTTTTTTCAAAAAATTACATTTGCGTAATTTTTTACGAAACAAAAAATACTCCGAAATTAACTTTATGTCATATTAGACTGAAATTAGAGCTATCTGTTCGATATGTTCGAAAAAAAAAATTAGCCATTTATGAGAAAATGGCGTTTAAGTGTTTCTGAAAATGAAAAGCTTTTGAGCGTTTTCAATGGAAAACTGTTGAGTTTTCGAGAAATTTTGACTCGAACCTTCGAAATGTTTGAAAAAAATTCGAGCCATTTATGAGAAAATGGCGTTTAAGTTTTTCTGAAAATGCAAAGTTTTTGGGAGTTTTCAATGGAAAACTGTTGAGTTTTCGAGAAACTTTATCAGACATTATTTAAAGCACATGTACTCATAATTATATTAATGTGGACAAATCGCCGCTACTGTAAATATAAATGACGTGAGAGACAAGTCAAAAATTTCATTTTTGTAATTTATGAAATAACAAGAGTATAGCAACCTAGCGTTTATGTCATATCATAGAGTGCAATTAGCACTAATTCTACCAAAAGTTTAAAGAAAATTTGGAGCCGTGTTTGAGAAAATCTTGTTTTTGTTCTTTTTTAATTGCACATATTGTGCATGACTTTAATGAGAGGATAACTATGGAGAAGAAACATTATTTTAAGGAAAAATCTCTTATCTTCCTTTTTGTAGTTGTAGAAAGCCACAAAAACAGCAATACTTTGTAATTTTCAAAACTTTAGAGTCAACCGTGAATATTGGTCATACGTCACCTTTATAAGTGTAGTTTACTCTATTCTACAAGGAATTTAAAGAAAAAATTGGGGTTGTTTTTGAGAAAATTTTGAAAATGTCCGGGGTTTTCATATAAAGTACTTCGAAATTTTGAAAAAACCTTTTCAAAATCGCGGGGCCTTGAATGGAACCAGATCCATGGAGGAATAGTACATTTTGGAAGGAATCGTATGAATATTTTAGGCGATACTGGAGTTCACAGAGTGATGAACGATGAGACGAAGGGACAATTGTTTTTTCGGTATCAAAAACCAAGAAAATATGGATTTTATCTACACCAAATGTTAGAGGACTTTTTTCTTAATTTAGCAAGTAAAATCTCTTTTTTTTTGAAGTTTCGACGTGGCAACGCCAGATCTTCCATGTACTGCCTCGCGCTGGTGATCTATTGTGGCACTGCCCGGCGCTGCGCGGCGCAGCGAGTACAAGTACTACATATGAAATGCTGAGAAAATGACCTTTCTTGATCTTTATGATTGTGAGTGAGGACATTCATTAGGTATTGCAAGATCTGAATAATTTTTCATATTTATGAACAGTGACTGCAAAAAATAAAACTAATAACGCGCGTACTTTATATTTTAATTTATTTTGGTTTGTTGTAGTTTAAAGAGTAATTTTATTTGAAAGTTACAAGTTGGAACGCTATTTTTTAATTTAAAACTCATGTTTCAATCTATTTATGAGCTGTTATGAGTAAAAAAGAAGAAAATAAATTTCTCCGGTGAGAGGTGAAATATTTCAGTCTAAAGTGAAACATTTATGTTTCGACTAGGGATGCGACATCGATGTCGCTGTTTCCAAAATATTGCTGTTTTTTTAGAAACACCGATGTTTCAAACACCGATGTATTGATGCCGATGTTATTTTAACATCCATGTTTTGTCATCGATGTTTTTTTTTTCCTTAACGATGAACTGTTTCTGAATCAAAAATTCACAGGATCATAATACTGTAAAAGTAAAATATGAAATACAATTGATGGTAACACTGTTTTGAACCAAAATAACGCTCTTTGTACCACTTTCAGCTTCCAAACTCTCTCACCCGAGATGACCTCCATGCCCTTGCATTTCCTCTTTCTTCATATTTATTTCGCACATTGAGTTGTGATTAACAAATACGCTCAGGAAGTAGGGCCTGCCCTTTCTCGCATCCTTATTCGGCGAATTGATAAACACGAAAATTGTAAAGCACATGAATAAAGCACTTAAATTTTAAAACACATGAATTCCATGTTAGAGGTTTTTAAACCAATCTAAAAACATCGATGGTTGTCAATTAATGAATTTTGAACATCAATCTTTTAATTTTGAACATCGATGTTTGCTAACATCGATATTTTGTTATCGATGTCGCATCACTAGTTTCGACGTGGCAGCGCTAGATCTTCACTGCAAAGCGGGTGCTCCACTGCGGCGCGGCGCGGCGGCCGAGAGAATCAGCCCTGGGAGGCTGCGCGGCTGGCCCACACACGCAACGCCCACAGCGGCGTTGGCTGGCGCGACGCGTGGCAACGCCGCCCGGCCTGGCCCGCCGGCGCGCTCGCGCGGCGCGGCGTCCGGGCGCGGGCGCGGCCGGCGCGGCACCGCGGAGACTCCGGCCGCCGCCCCCGCATCGCTAGCCTTCCCTTCTTCACCAACGCTGCGCGCCGCGCACCTCCGCTCCGCCCCCGCCCGCCCCGCTCCGTTCTCACGCTCCTCCGCTCGCGGCTCACGGGCAGCACAGCACGGCCGCTCCGACCGGGAACGTTTTACTCAGAAGAGAGCTTGATAGCGGGATCCAATCACGCCGCAGCCTGGAGGAGAATGCTGGTCGCCGGCTGCTCTGATCGGTGGATTTACGTGGTTTCTCCGATCAATCCCGGGCAAAGGCCGGGTCAGTTCCGCAATAAACGGGTCACGCACCGCTCGGGATCTTGCCTTCCTCTTCCTTGTCCTATCCTCACCCCTTGCACACATACACACACACATACATACATACACATTCATACATATATACATATACATACACATACATACATGCATACACACACCTACATGAAGTCGTAGGCTTCCGCGGCCAGTCAGGTGCGTGATCTGGGCTGTCCGGGTGACGCCGCGTCGAAGGCTGTGTTGCCGACGTTTCGACCATCTTGTCGTGGTCTTCCTCAGGGCTGGTATGCATACCAACACTGCCTTCGACGCGGCGTCACCCGGACAGCCCACGTCACGCACACACCTACATGTTCCACTATTCTACCATATGGCGGGAGAGCAGTCGAGATCTTATTCTTAGCCTGTCCCCTTAGACCGTCGCCCCGGGGATTGAGCTAACACGCTACAACGGCGCATCGCCGAGCCGACGCGTCGTCGGCGCTGGATCCCACGTACCCCACCACCACCACCACCACACGAGATATAACATAACATAGTCTGACAGAACTAATGGCCTTAGCAGTTGATGCACCCGGAATTATTAAAGAATTAATTCCGCAATCCGCATGTTTGGCATTCGCCCAGTGGTCCACGGCCAAAGCGAGCGCGAGTCACCAGTAGTAATGCAAGATCGACAACAAAACATCGATGTTCAAAGTCAAATTATTGATGTTAATAAAACATCGACCAAAATCCAAAAATGTTTTAAATTTTGTTTACTAGCCTGCAACATTAAATTCGTGCACAACAAAATTAAATTTGACATCTGCTGTGCATATTAATTTAAAATTATCATGTGACAGAAAACAAAGTTAAAAACGTTTCTCCACATGCAAAATAGGACGAAAGATAAATAGTAGTCAGCTCGATGATGGTAATACAATACGCGTTCCTTTCTTTCGAACACACAGTGATAACATCAGTTATTATTTCATTAATTAAATCTTACAAAATAGTTATTCTAAGCATTTTGCATCTGTCAATCTTAACAAAACATCAGAAACGTAAAACAAAACATCAGAAATATCGAACCTAAACCATCGATGTTAAAAAAACATGGGCTTCAATACATCGATGTTTAAATCATCGATATTTTTGTAGAAACATCGATTATTTCAAAATATTGACATCGAATGGTTAATGCTTTCAAAACACCCTTAGCCACCAGGCGCTACCTAACGACTGCATCACCTGATTCTCCTCCAGTGCCCGACGTTCCCGCTGTTTTCCTCACTTAGAGTGTGGTACATGTTGTAGCCGGAAGACACCGTTTGCTCCCCAGCTGAACGCTGAGTTCCGCCGACGACCTACACGCCCCCTTGCAGGATTTCCTCCCTCAATGTCTCGACCTGCGAGGCACCATCTCAGTAGGAGGCGACAAGCTCTAACGACCGGTCTCACAACGAGTGTGGTAGAGTAGGGCATGCGAGTGTAAGTGTGGAGGGGGTGAGGGAGAAAAGATAGCGCACGATCTGTGGCCCGTTTGTTAGGGAACTGTCCCGGCATTCGCTTCGGAGAACTCACGAAAACTACCAACAGAACAGCCGATGCCAGCGCTAGACTCCTCTCTCAGGCGCACCTTTCAGGCTTCGCGTTTCGCGTCTTCGTTGGGCGTCGATCTTTCCTCTGGAGCCCCTCCCCCCTGCGTCCTCCCATCCCCACCATGCCTCAATTGCTTCTCCAAGACACGGAAGGTTTATTGACAGCCCTTGTCAATCGATTGGGGGTAAAATATATAGAAAGCAAAGATTATACAAGAACGTGTTTCTAACTCGTAATTGTGTGTTCTTACGAACGGAAGAATCAATAAACAAGAAAAACCACACGAAGAGTACTCGATGTAAGTTATAACTTTCCGTGAGAACTGATTATGAAACATTATGCGATGTTATCTATTATGATACTATCTACTTTCCCATTCCATTGGTATTTGTACACATTAACAATTTCTCGAGAAATCGTATACAAATTAGTGTCTACACGTGCGAGTGGTTATGTGTGAGTGATTGTGTCGCGGGTCCACTGGGAGGGGAAATGAGGGAAATCCCCCCCTAAAATGTTTCTGTAACTATTAATTTTAACTTGTCATGAAACTTTCAAGCAAACATACTTTCGGATAATCATTAAAACGAATAAAATTTTATCGCAGCAGAAGCTGAGTGTTTCATGCGACACGTTACAAAATCTGTAATGACGCATTCGATTTTTAATGTCTCCTCCCGAAATTTGTCTGTGGATCCGCCCCTGGTGTATGTGTGTGTGTGTGGAAAGGAAGAGATTACCAGGCAAAGGTTTTGTGAAAGCAAGACAGAAATTAAACACAAAGATGAAAGGGAAATAGATTTACGCCAGATGACAACTGTATTTTCAAAACTATTAACAATCCTCACATTTGTACAGTAGACATAGTTGTGACGCCACATGCTGTCTGACTCATTACATTGAGTTACGTAACTTAAATGCTATTAGACAACTTTTCTCATTTAATAAGCATAAGTTCGGAGAAATGCGCGGCCTTCAATGCAAGGAGCTTGTAGGTAGCTAGTGGACCAGTGCGTGCGCAAGCGGCGGCGCGGCGGGCAGAAACGTGGCCGGCCTTCTAACGAATATCCAGCGTCAGGCTGACGAATTGCCTCCGGGCGCGGGGGCAACGCGCCAACGACGACAACATTCTCTTAATAACACATGTCGGCGCCAATTAGCGCATTAGTCAAAATGCAAATTCCCCGGGGAATGCCTCCGTTACCGTCGATGGCCGCAGCAGGTAGCGCGGCCCTCCAAGAGACGCTCGGAGCCGCCCGCCTTCGTCGGCGCTGGGAGTGGGGGGAAGGGGGGGGGAGCGAGAAGACTGGAAGGAGCTGAGAGATGTGGGGGGGGCGATTACAGGCTGCATCCCGCGGCCAACTTTTACAAGCTGTCTCCGCAAGAGACATGGCCCGACTGCATCCCGCGGTCAACCTTTCCTGAGCGGTTTACCTACCTCCCCAAAAAGGCGTAGCCCGACTTCTTCCCGGGGTCAACTTTTATAAGCTGCATCCGCAAAAGACATGGACGACTGCATCCCGCGATCAACTTTTCCTGAGCCGTTTAACTCCCTCCCCATAAAGGCGTAGCCCGACTACATCCCGGGGTCAACTTTTATAAGATGCGTCCCCAAAAGGCATGTCCGACTGCATCCCGCGATCAATTTTTCCTGAGCCGTTTAACTCCCTTCCCAAAAAGGCGTAGCCCGACTACATCCCCGGCTCAACTTTTATAAATTGCCTCCCCAAAAGACATGGCCGACTGCATCCCGCAATCAACTTTTGCTAAGCCGTTTACCTACCTCGAGACGTCTCCCGAGTGCATTCCGTGATCAACTTTTTAAGCTGCTTACCGACTTCCCGCAAAAGACATAGCACGTTTGCAGCCCGATGTCAATTTTTCTTAAGCCATTAGCGTACCTCACCAAAAGGCATTACCCGACTGCATCCCGCAGTCAACTTTTCCTAACAGTTTACCTACCTCCCCAAAAATGCATAACCTGACAGCATTCCGTTCCGTTTTCCTCTTGAGTATAAGGATTGAGTTCTACGTTTACCATGGTCTGCTTAATGCTTAATATTATAATATGATATTGATCCACTTTCTTTCTGTTTTCAAGAAACACTTGCATGTTTTTTAGAGCTTTGCCGACGTTCAAAAACACCGCTTAATGGTTTGTGTGTACAAAACGTGAAACCTATCATGAGCATATTCTTACCTCGCTGACTTCTCTTACACAATTCCGAAGATTCTCTCCACGTGCACCTGTGTTCGATTTTTTCTCTAGACTGGTGCGAGAACCTCTATTTGAACTACTTGAGAATGAAAACTTTCCAAAAGTGTTTACTCCCTCGGAAACACCGGATGCACGAAAGGGGACGCTGTAGGGCTATGTCTTCTCGGGTAACGAAAAGTGAAAAAGGATTAGCTGGGAAGCAGGGGGAAGGAAAATTGACCTTGCGGGATGCAGTAGGGATGGATGTGCAGAGAAAGGAATTAACGTGAAGAAGTGGGTGTGGAGACGTGTACACGGAAGTGTGGTGAGAAACGTGAACGAGATAACGGAGATGTTGTCATGAGGTGGCAGCAGAAGAGAAGATGGGGAGGAAAGTTTGAGAAGAGAGTAGGAAAGTAAAAAACAACTTTAGTCATTGACGAAAGAAGGAAAGGGAAATGCAATTATTATCGAACATATAAAAAGGAAATGAAGGAGAAGAGCATGTCGGAAAGACAGGTATTAATGGTGATCGTAATGATAATGACAATGTAATGCTGGGGTCCTTATCAACGGAATGTCAGACGGAAAAACACATGGGCACAGAGATTTTGACAAGACATATTTGTCATGTAATGTAATTCACCATACTATCCGTATCAAGAAAAGCTTAAAGAAAACTTTTTAACCTTTGGGAAAAGCTGTTGCACCCATCATTGGACTTTTACGTCCACTAACCTTACGTTTATCCGCTGACGTTCCATGCTCTCAGTTCATTTTGATCCAGGGATACCTTACTGTCCCTTGACTGTAGCCTCCACGTCCTAACTCCACAGTGGCTCGTATATCCATTTCGGCCGAGAACTAACTCCTGCTTCTTGTGGTTCATAAGGGGCCGTCCATAAATTACGTAACGCAAATTTGGAGTATTTTCAATAACCTCTCTCCCCCTTGTAACGCACCCGTAACGCGCGCTTGTGCTTTCCATAAATAAGTAACGATTGCGACAACCCCCCGCCTTGTAAATTCAAGAAATTCAAGAAGTGAAAATGAATGGTAGCACAGTAAAAACAATTATAATTTATTTTACTTGCGTTGTATTTTAAAGTAGTTAATGATAATTATAGTTGGCGACTCTGACTGCATTAAACAATAAGATTGGGGCAAGTTGTGAGTGAAGGAAGAAAGAATGGGCGAGAAATGTTTGATCACAAGCTATACACGAACGCGCCACCGCAGATCATGCATGAGCGACCGACTACTGTGCCAATTTAAATGGATTCTAGAATATATTTCATATCAGTTTTGAATATTTATTTCGTAATCCTACAGATTAAAAAGGGGCTGAAAAAATATTTTCGCTTATTGTAGCAATTTACAATTAACAACGTTAGTTTATTTACGTTTCAAAATAAATTAATTGGTTAATATTTTAATGTTTAATTATATGATTGAAAAAAGTATTTATTTCAGCAAATGTTAAAAAATGTAAAATAATCAAAGTTACATATAACTTAACTTATACCCCCTATCCCTTTATAATGCGGCGTTACGTGACTGTAAACTTATTCTCCCCAGCCCTTTATTAGCGTAACGCTGCCTCAGACTGCTCCCCCACTCTTTAGCATTAGTCTGCACTCCCAACAAATTGAACTCTGGTAGTTATTTGCATTTAAATATTTAGATATAGAGACCAGCACCAGGTTTTAAATATTGTTATATTTTAAGTATTGTTTACTAAATACAAAGTTCATTCAAATAATTTGGAGCCATTTTTGAGAAAATATTGATAATGTTATTAAGGCTTCATGTAAAGTAGCTCCGAAAATTAAATCATTTGCTTCAAATTCAAGAAACCACGACATCAGCCGTATCGATTGGAAAGGATTGATTTTGGTTTAAATAATTGTTACAGTTTAATCACTAGCGTTGTTCACACACAGATAGACTTTCTTCCTATCAGAGATGTACAATACGATTTTTTTTGCCTGAAAATCACCGTTTGTCGCTGCAACATTACATAACTTTCTTTGTACTTTATAACGTACGTAAGTTTAACGTATGTAGTATGCAAGAAGGTAAGAATAGATTGATGTATATTCTGAAAAAAAGAAAATCTCTCTCAGAATAGCGTTTACGAATGGTCATGGCCCAACGAAAAGTGTAAACAGAAAATGTGGAGTATTTTTCTATTCTCTTCTAAAACATAATTTTAATTGACCCGATTGCACTGAAAATTATGCAAAAAGTTCTCATATTCTAAAAAAAGGCATTAATTAAAGATTTAATTTTGAACAACAAATTTCATTCAGAAAATAAATATTTGTCTTCAATAATCTAGGTGTCTGAGAGAGTCATTTGGCATTTGAGAGTGTTTGTGCACTATTCCTGCAAATTTTTAAGGATAAAAAATGTTAAAAACCTGGTAAAAGTAAAAGATTCCTTTGAAATGCTCAAGGTCTTGAGTCGAACAAATCAAGGGGAAGTATTAATTTTAGCGAATATTCAGTGTATGTTTTAAGAGTTATTGTTCATTGAAGGCGGACAGACGGTCAGGCAGACGTTTTCCAGACGCAATTTATCGGTAAAATGGATCCACAAAACGTGAATTCCGCATACACTAGGTATTCGAGAGAGTAATTCTCATTCCTAGGTATACGAGGAAATAATTCGAGGAAAAAATACAATTTCATGGAATCTGGGATCCACAAAACTAGATTTTTCCTCTGAAAATATCCGCACTTTACGGTGGAGCATTACAATACAGCGGGGCTGGGCAGCCTCTCTGTTGCGGCTCCATGACGATGAGAGAGCCTGCAACAAAACGTTGTTGGTAGCACGAGCTGCAGCTTGTACCAGAGAGCGTAAATAACGCACTCTTCCCAATCGCAACACATTCCGGAAGTATTGGCCCCTTCAGTTGTGCCTCAGCCATCGTTGCCCTCCCCTCCTGGTCCTGCTCGCCACGCCTTGCCCACTTCTCCTCAACGTGTCCGGTTTGTTTTGTCCACCTCCCTTTAACCTGCCCTCATCGCCTTGCCACTTATCCTCGAATTCCCCTAGTTTCCTACCAACATAAACGCAATTTTTCATGGGAGGCCCTGACTCGGCTTGGTGTGGAGACTTTACTGGCGTACTATACTATTTTACCTGTAGTGCTTAATAGTGTAAATTGATTTTTTTGTATTTGAATTATTTATGGACAAATATAAAATTTTGTTTGGATATTATGGGGCTTGCGAAGTAGAAACCATAAGCACTTGCTTAGTATCGTCCACCTGCGCGGATAGTGTACGTATCTTATAAAGAGACTAGGAGAGATTTCAGAGTTGCAAGGAAGGTGTGAAGCCTCTATTGTTCGCTTAGCTCAACGTTTTAGGTATAGTCTAGATCTTGTCTGCAGCGAAGGAAGGAAAAGCTCGTCCACAAGAGGGAGCGAGTGTAATCGGGTGGATCGTTAAGAACTATAAACCTGTCACGTGAATGGAAAACGTTCCTAACTGCATATGCAGCTAACTGTATATTCTCGTGAGTTAATGTGGTAATTAGCTGTGTGCAACAGTACCAGTAATTAGTGAACAGCAGTAGTTGAACAAATGTGCATCAAAGAGGCTTTGTGCTTTATGGATTTTATTACGAACACTACCTTTAGCATTCGTATCTGCTTCCATTTCGAAAGAAACCGTTCAAAAACTCATCTTTCATTTCTCCTGCTTTGGTGGCCCAGAGCATCAATAATTGATGACACCGCAGAGGCTCTGACTGGGAGATCCGAGGGTTCCAGCCTCAGCTGTGCAAGGATTTCCTACCTACATTATAGCTGTACCTCTCGCTTAATAACCATCATGGCGGACATACCTTTGGTGAAGTCTTGGTCGTTTCCCCCTCCCTACGGCAGCTGAGATTTCCCCTCTCTGCGATAAGGAAGCGCGTAGGCGTCAATGAGAGATGACTGCGAGATACAGCGGTAGCACTGACCGTCATTGGCCATCATTGCCCTCATCCACAGAAGAGGAACTCGCAACGCCGTTGCCTACGCGCTCCCTTATCACCGAGAGGGGAAATCTCTGCTGCCCAAGGGTGGGGGAAGCCTCCAAGACTTCACCAAAGGTACGTCCGCCATAGTTATTTTGCGAGCGGAACAGATATAGGTGTAATGCAGCCGCTGACAGCAGTATTCTAGGGACCGGGTGATCTGATCGGTAGTTTTTCATGGTTTCTACGATTAATACCAGACGACTGCGAGAGTAGTAGCGTAACAAACAGGCCACGAACCGCGCGCGATCTTTCCCTCATCTTCTTTGTCCCATCCACACTTACTTATACAAATGTACACTTACCACTATCACATATGCTAGGATATCAATCAAGAGCTTGCCCCGGCTGGGGCGGTGACCCGCTGATGGGAGATACCTGATTGAGGAAAACCCTGGTAGCTGACGAAAGTCGACAATCTCACTATCCAGCGAGGTACGTTCAGGGCCACCTTCCGCGATAAAAACACGCTCTACACTTACGGGACTAATGCCCTTAGCCGTTGCCGCGCCCGGAATCATCTCCCGCACCGCTGGACGCGTGGCGCGGCAGAGCGTCGCATGGCGCAGCGGCGGCGGGCTGGCCGGGGGGCGACCTGGGCTGGGGCCGGCGGCGTGGGCGCGGTGCGGCGCTGGAGCGCGCGGCGGCGGCGGCGGCGGAGCGGCGTCCCGAGGCAGCGCCGTCCTCTTTCACGCGCCCCGAGCGTCGCGCGCGGCGGCCTCGCCGCGCTATTTTAAAGGTGTCCCCTCGTGAAAAAAGGAGAGCGGCGCGCGCGGCGACCACCGCCTCGATTTATGGGGCGACCCACCCGCGCAGCGCCTGCGGGCAGCGCGTGGAGCAGGCGGAGCGATGGTGGCTGCGGCGCGGCGGCGGAAGCGGCGGTGGTCGAGGCGCAGGCGCAAGGGGCGTGGCGGCGGCAGGTGCCAGCGGCGGAGGGCAGGCGGAGGCGGAGGTGGGGCAGGGGAGGCGGAGGCGGAGGCGGCGGAGGCGGAGGCGGAGGCGGGAGGCGGAGAGACGGAGGGGAGGCGGAGGCGTCGAGGCCGGAGGTGGATGGCGATGCGGGTGAGGCGAGAGGTGGGGCAAGCGTGGGGTGCGTTAGGGTAGTGCGGGAGGTGGGGGAGGCGGGGCGGAGGGGCCGAGGCGGGGCGGAGGCGGAGGGCGGAGGCGGTGGCGGAATGGCAGTGGGGGCGGAGGCGGTGGCGGAGGCGGACGCGAGAGCGGAGGCTGAGGGGAGGGAGGCGGAGGGAGTGTGCGAGGTGGAGGCGGAGTGGAGAGCGAAGGCGGAGTGGGAGGAGTTGCGGAGGTGGGCGGAGGCGGGAGGCGGAGGCGGAGGCAGGTGGAGGCGGAGGCGGAGGCGGTAGGCGGTGGGACCGAACGGGAAGGCAGCGGGGCGAAGGATAGGAGCCGGGAGGCGGGGAGGCCGGGAGGCGGGTGCGACGTAGTGGGGAGGGAGGCGGGAGGGGAGAGCGAGGCGGAGGCGGAGGCGCTAGCAGCGGTAGATGGTGGTGGCGGATATTGTGGTGGTGGTGCGGTGGAGCAGGCTGGCAGAGCTGGCGTAAGGCGGCGCGCAGTGGCGGACGGCAGATGGGGCTCGGTGCGGCGGCGGGGAGAGTGGAGAAAGCCCCACGAGCGCGGCCATGAGGAGCGGGGTAGGCCAGCAAGACGAGCGGCCTTCAGATGAAGACGGATTGCATTGACTAATCGTATGTTATGGCGGTGATGTTGATTGTGCCGGGCCGTGCGTTGGTAATGATCATGCGTGAATAAATTTGTAACAAGGGATTTGAACATTGACTGTTAAGTGTGGTTGTGTGTATTTCCGAAATGGAGGAGTGTCCCCCGCCGAGGGTGATGGTGGCGGCAGGCGTTTCCCGTAGCCGATATTGGTTTGGCAGATTCCTCGTTCTATGATATTAAGTCAGGGACCCCCGCAGAATCACTTCCATCGAGTGCGCTGCAAAATGGTTCGTGGGATTTATTCTCTCTCTCTGTGTTATGATCGGTAGGGTATCGGCGTTGAGGTGGGGAGTGGCGCTGAGAAGGGGGGAGCGGTTTTCGAGGTGAGGCAAGTGGGTTTGTCTGAATAGCCGCTGCTGGACCTCCTCTCGTCCCGCCGCCGATTTATTCGCGAGGCCGCCTTTTTTAGGATGTGCTTTCTTTGAGGGCGTTCGCTATCAGCGCTTTGCGCGTCAACACTCTTTCGTGTGATGTTACCACCTTGCGCTTTGTATTCGCGCAGATTGTCGCTTCTGATCTACTACCTACCCCACGCTGTCACCACCTACTCACTTAAACGACTCCGCCACTTCCCACTCACCATACCACTACCAACCACCACTATCACTACCACTAACCACTCATCGACTTACCATCTACCCACTACCACACACTACTACTAGGTCTTACGTACTATTAAGCTAACTGAGAATAATTCTCGATATATATATTAGTCCTTTAAGACAATACGGTCGATTTCTCATCCTTCGCCCGATATCGCACTCAAAGCCGCTAGTGGTGTGAGACGTGCGCGGCGGTGACGACGCTGGTGCAGCGCGAGGGAAACTTCGATTGATCGCTCGCGGGCCGCCCGGGGGGAGCGCGGCGCAACCCCGGGGGGCGATCGGTGGGTCGCGGCGCGGAGCCGAGGCCAGCCTTACGAGGTCACCCGTCTTGCCGCCGCCGCGCGCCACGTTCTCCTCTTCTTCGAGCCGAGGCCGCCGCCACGCCTGAGGGCCGGACCAGGCTCGCGCTGCCCGCATTGCGCACACGTATGTCCCATACGTCCACCAGCCCATTGCGCGACCAGCACCTCAAGCCCACGCCTGGGACAGCAGCATAGGCGCGCGGCGGCACGCGGAACTGCTCGGCGCTGTCACAGCCGCACGCCGAAACGCATAATCTAGAGGTCGGCGCACCTGTCGCTCGCGCATGATAAAAATTACGCTGACCCCGTGACCGCCCTCCATCCATTCTGCGCTCCCACGATTAGCCATCCTACCGTCTGACGAATCGCCCTGGTGCGCACCGGACCTTGCCAGCCCACCACGGCTCATGTCGTCCCTGCGGGACCCGGATGCGGATGCGCAGAGAAGCGCTTGCTAGCACCAGTGCCAGTGGTAAACGGTGGCGCCACCCCGGCCAGTGGCGGCCCCAACTATCTGCGCCCGCCAACGCCCCCAACGCCGGCGGGCGGGCCCACCGCCCGGGTTCAGTCCGCCCACCCTCACCTCCCCATTCCCGCCGCAGTGACCGGCACAGTGCCTGCGCGCCGGTCGGGTGGGCCGCCATGCGGGCTCCGCGCACGGGCCCCGTGCCGGTTCGCGCACGCCGGTGCCCCCTGCTGCCGCGCGGCCCCGCGCCCACCCACGCCTTGACCTGGCTGTGCGTTACCCGCCATGGCCCATCCGTGGGGGCCGGCGAGCCTTGGAGGCTAGCGGTGCTAGTGGCGGCAGGTGCGGGGCGGCAGTGGCGGCGGCTGTGAACAGGCGGCATGGCGGCGTAAGTGGTGTCGCGGTGATTCGCTGTGAGGCGGGCTGGGTTGGTGACGATGCGGCCCAGTGTGGATGGGCAGTGGCGGGTGGGCGGTGGAGGGCGAGCGGTAGGCGGGCGGCGCTATGTGGCGGGAAGCGGCGGTCGCGGGGGTGGCCAGAGGTGGCGTGGCGGCGGGCGGGGGTCGGACGGGGCGGGCTAGCGACGGCATTCCAGGCGGTCGTTTTGGAGCGTCTTTTGATAGGCCCGCGCGTCGCCGTTGAGTAAACTCCTCGTGGGCCGTGACAATAATGAGCGGGAACCGTCTTATGACGTGTATACGTCCGAATCGATTATGGTGGTTGATTGTCCGAGAGTGCGGAGTCGAGAAAATTGAGTCGGCAGCATCACGGCCCTGGGCGCCGGAGGTCTCGGGAAAATTGAGTGGGATGAGCAGAACCTTCGGGAGAATGAGGCACAAAGCTGTGATTTGCTCGCGACTGTTTATTGTTTGATGGTTATTCCCTTCAGACAAATACTAGTTTATGGGAAGATATGAGAAATTACTAAGTGATACAAGTGAAGATCAAAGATTGTTCTTGACAAGTCAACAGTAATCGTTCCGTTGAAAAATTTACCACTCCAATCGCTGCTTTGGATATATTCATGTGTTCTTTGGAGTGTAATTGTGACGAGTGTTATATTGATACAATCAGGACAGATGTAAAAAGACTGATAGAATTGTCTGGAATCGACTGCAATTATTAAGTCGTAGGTTAGATATCCTTGCAGAAATCAGTAACCACAAATCAACTGAATCCGGTTCATTTTTAGGGTTCTGAGTTACAACCTTCAACATTTGAACAGATATCCACTTATAGGCAATATTGTGACAATTTCTTTAAGACAAAAATGAAAAGTGATTCAATAATTAATGTGGATTTAAAGGTAGAAAATGTATGATTCAATATTCCTGAAAAATGATGATAATGCAAGTTACATTCGGCAAACACAATTTTGCAAAATAGAAACCAGAATGTGCACCGTGATGTATTCCAGCATTACTTTTATGTATATTACCTCAAAGTATCACATTACATTTAATGTACTCCTGAACATTAGGATGCAAGAGTCAAAGCTTTATGGTCATATCTGAAATGAATGAATGAAGGAAGGAAGGAACGAAGGAAGGTAGAAAGGACGGAAGGAATGGAGAAATCAATGAACTAATGAATTGTGAAATGAATAAATGGAGGAATGGAGAAATGAATGATTGAATGGTGAAATGAATAAATGGGGATATGAATGATTGGAGGAATGAATAAATTAATAGTAGAGTGAGGCAAACTCCAGAATCGCGAGAAAACCTGCTGCGCACGGGTCCTCAGAAAAAGTCTCCGCAGCGATCTCCACAAATTCCACGTGAATCGACAGCGTCATCCACCCCAGCGCCCGTCTCTCTGTGCTTCAGTCGCCCCAAGAACGGAGTGACCCCAAGAACGGTCCCACGCGGTGAAGTTTTCAAGAGGGTGGAGAGGGGACTGAAGTGGTCAGCGGATTGACGAATTGGGTTTTTCATGTACACGGGCATCAACTATTTTGGTCACAAGTCTCGTGAGTGAAGTAAGTTCAAGTTATAGTCAGGTGATGGTGTTCTAATCCGAGAGACTAAAGATCGGGCGCTGACCTACATTCTCCCGTTGACTTACAACGGGGCAGCACCACAGCTCAGAGAAGCTGTAAGTTCCGAACTGGTCTCCCAGCATACACGGGGGAGTAGTGTATGAAAGCGTGTAGGTGCGTTAGTATGTGAGCGGAGAGAACAAAACAATGAAGTGGAAGGAAAGACGTGTTCTACGTGGCTCGTTCGTTAGGGTCCGGCATTCACCAGACACTGTGAAAAGAAACCACACAAATCTATCGATTAGAACAACCGGCCGCTATGGGGCAGAATTCTAGCCAACTGTGCTGCTTGTTAGCCAGAAGCCGACCAGAAGGGGTTTACGAGCGTTGACTCCCAGTACTCAGAATGTCTTCCGTGAATGCAGACGAAACGTCTGCACTCGTTAGAAGTACTGCACTGTTAGAAGTATTACTAATTCATTACACATTCTGACGGCAGAATTAGAAACTACTATTGTTTTGAGGGACGAAACACAAATACGAATGCACGAATTGTGTCGATGTTTAACAGAATCTGATCAATGTTGACACCAGAACGGACATAGTCCGGGAAAAGTGCGTATTTTGTTTTCGTCTCTATGATGTCTGAGTAAAAACCAAATCCCCTGCGATGGACGTGAGTGCGTTATATCAGGAAATTAAATATAAATAATGTGAAGTATTTCCGCAAGCAAATGAAAAAAAGTGTATATTAATATCATTAGAAAGACCTAAAGGCAGAGCTGCTATGTACTAAACTTTGTCATCACCAAAAGACGCTATTCACCAAAGGCACGGAAAATAATATTATTTCTCCTTTGCGCGTATCTATTACAAAATAATTAAGTACATGTCCGCTTCTACTCTGCTTTACCATGCAATGAGTGGGTCTGTATCCCGCTCACAACCAATAATCGTAACTAATCGATCATTATCTACTGTAGATGTGCGAGTCTCATTCAGTCGGCGGTGACTTCAAGTAAACAGATTGCAGTGCCCCGCCTGCAAATGTTAACTGAACGTGGGATACTAATGATTCAAGGGCCTATCAGCGAGGTTAGCAATATCAATAGGGAGTTTGTGCCAGCCTTATCGCTCTTCTGGGCATGCGCAGATGCTCTAAAATGGTGCGAATCTGCCCGTGAGCAGAAGATCGATAGTACTTTAACGTTCGACGTGGCACAAATTCCCTATTGAAAAGGGAGTTTGTGCCATCATTAGAGTCAGCAACATCGTACTTCTGCGCATGCACAGAAGCACTAAATTGGTGCGAAACTTCAACTGCGCATGCGCAGAAGATCGATAGTCCTTTAATGTTCGAGGTGGCACAAACTCCCTATTGAAAAGGGACTTTGTGCCAGCCTTAGCGTCAACAAAATCGTTATACTGCGCATGCGTAGAAGCACTAAATTGGTGCGAAACTTCTACTGCGCATTCGCAGAAGATCGATAGTACTTTAACGTTCGAGGTAGCACAAACTCTATAATTTGTAGCTTGAGAGTCGATAGTCCGCCCCCGTCAATACCTCCCGGCCAGAGACGGTGCAGTGTCGCCGGTCGTTGTCACTGAGCCACCTCAGTTGTGCGGCGGAGGCCGCGCAGAGGAGGTCCCTGGGGGTGGGGAGGGTAGGCGTGGGTGGCGGGGCTTCGCTCGATTTCTCCCGGGAGCGGCCGCTCTCCGCCACCGCCATCGCCGCCGCGGGCGTTACGTAACGCCTACCTGCGAGCGCTCACGTCAGCACCGCCG
>BOPP01000078.1:1362256-1374631 GCA_017312745.1 Gryllus bimaculatus | reverse complement strand
AGAGAAGAAGATTATTCTGTCGATTTGCATCGATTGTCACGGCGTTGGATCAGCCAGCATGTCGCCAATCGCGCCTATAAGCCCACATTTTTAATTTTTTCTCGGAAGTTTCGAGAACTAATTTCAATTGAAGATTTTGCTAGATTTTTTGGAAAAAGGGCAATCGTAAGCGTGAAAAGTTCCCCCCTATTTTTTTAAAAAAAGCGTCAAATGCCCCTTACCAGGTCGAATAATGCGGGCATCGCATTGGTTTCAAAACTGTTCCGTTTTATCCAAGTTAAAAAAGTAAATTCCCCCCGGTGAATAAGTGGGCTTAGCCGATCTTATTGATTTTTTTCCCTACAAGTTAATTTTTCCCGGTGATTTAGCCCCTTAACACCTTGGCCTTTTCATGAGCAAGCAGTACATGGATGCGTCACTGAAAAATTGGTCCCGCCAAGATGGGGCTTTGGAGCCCGGATCAACAGTTGATTCTCGTCAAGAAGTGAGGTTTCAAGTAGCCCCCGTAAAGAAGTACGCGTTCGCCTTTCTCAGAAAAATGCAGTGTGGACAATTAAGGGAGCTTTAAAATGTACGATGTAACAGAGTGATTGCTTCTATTTTTTGGGCGTGCACTTAGGTGAAATTGAGTGATGAGTTTCTGCATGGCCCCTGGAATTTCTGGAAAAGGTTTTCTTTGGAATTTAAAAAATCTAAATACAAAATAACAGAGAGAGATGACTCTTATTTGAAAACATGAAACACTGTCATTTATGTATATAAGTGTATATATACTTATATATATATATATATATATATTTATATATATATATAAGTATATATATATTATAATGAACAACTAATTTTTAGTTTACACAGTGTGAAACATAAAAAGAAACAGGAACAAGAGGCACTCGCGTTCTGAGAATCAAGCGTTATGATTCACGCGTGCCATTGTTCGTGAAAGATAAGTGCAAGGGTCTTTCCGAGAAATTCAGAAAAAGCTGTTTTTTCTCTCTGAACGAAAAATAGTGATAACAAAATGAAGATTTTTTTACAAAGAAATGCCAATCTAGGACATAATCAGCAATCTTCTCTAACCTACAGTCGGATAAAAAGCACTCGGCAGAAGGGTCCTCATTTTCCTTGACTAATTGTGGCAGTTGCAAAACGGTGTTAAAATGTGATTAACTTCAAACAATGTTTATTCCTTGCCATAATTGTTAATCCACTTGTTCGTTGTTGTATATTCAAATTGTAAATGCATGAACAAGAGGATCGCTGAACTGGCTTGGGGCGTTAAAGAGAGACCATTTAAAGGTAAATACATTTTTTAAAATGTTTCTTAATGCAGCGGGCCTTTGTATCACAATGACTGGACGTGCGTCACATCTCTTCTAAGTTTGAAAACTGAATTTGAACTCTCTAAGTGACGCTAGTCACATCATTTCACATTTCACAAACATCACATTTTTGGGGAGAGATCCTTTATGGAAAGTTACGATTTCCGTAAACTTCGTAAGGAATATAAGAAAAGAAATTCTATTTTTAAGTATCGGTTGATCAATGGAAGTGGGATGATAATGGAATTCCAACTATACGGTGACTGGCTGTATTTTTGCCAAAAAACAGCAGCGAGTAAGAATTTCGAGTCAAAAGCATGTAAGGTAAGTGTAGACTCCTTATGGTTTAATTTTTTATGGTTTCATTGTTTTGTTTATAAGAGTGGGCCTTTAATGAAAAAATAGGATTTTTCCAAGAATATTCAGCAGGTTTCCGTAAGTCTTGCAAAAGTAAAGCTTGCTGAAATTACTTCAGAATAAAGTAGAAACGACGGAGACTTTGTAACGGGAATTATGCGGTTAAGCCTGGATCGCATTCCGCATCTCACTAACCGACTACATGGACGACTCACCGTGGAGAAGATATCGTGGATGTGATTTTCTTTAAGTTTTCGATGTAGAAATTGTATTTGTGCAACGCGTTCGCTTGGTATAACAAACCAAGGTTACATTTGTAATTGTATGGAGAAACGTAGTTTTGACGACATGTAATGTTTTTTGTGTTTAGACGTTTGCGGAAATTTATCCAAACAGGGACAAGGCATATATAAACCGGCGAATGTAAGTTATGGTTTAAAAGTTAAGTAGTTGAAGGGCTGTGTTGTGTGTGGAGGTTGTTCTGACTCTTTGTTTATTATAGGGACATCCTTGGTGGCGATTTGTGTGAGCCTGAATAGTTTGGATTCTTAACAGTGCTCACGGAGTAACTCGAGTGTGAAATGATTTTTCCATTCCGGGAATTGGAAAGCCGGAAATGGCAGGGCGTCTGGAGCAGCGGTGGCCTTGGCGCGATCAGGGGGGCGGAGACCATTCCCACGGGCACGGCACCCAGCCAGAGAAGAAGGCGAAGTGCAGGCTTGCGGTGGCGATCAAGTTTTCATTTCTTCTTTATTGCTGTTCACGTGTCGGCTCACCCTTTTTTGCATAGGGGTTGACATCAGATGGGATAGCATGAGTACTTGATTGGAGTATCATTTTAAAAGTCATTTCTGTGTAAGATTGAATTTTGGAGAAGTTTGTATGTGCGAGGGGTTTTAGGAATGGGTATCCTGGGTAGTTCCTGCGGATGAGAGTAGATTTGTTTGGGGTTTGTTTTCCCATAATTGGAAGTGGGAGATCATGTGGGAATTGAAGGGATTTAAAACAACGGCGAGATTGTTTGAGTGGTAATGGGGCGGTGTGCCAAAGCTTCATGAATGATGAAAATCATAATGCCACGTTGCTTTGTTAATGCGACGCTGAAAGAACTATTTTTGGAAGGTCTGGAACCGACGGAATAAGATTTGGGAGCTGTGAACCCAGCTATGACTTGCGTGTGTTTACGCATTAGTCCAGATGCATACCTTTTGTAAAGATGGGTACCAATATGGATTTGGAGAGAACACTATCGACGTAAGGGTTGGGAAAGAGCTGGTGAGCGGTGTGGGTAGGGCGCGCGTCCTATGGTTGGCATGTGGGGTTCTCGACGATCAAGAGGACCTGCGAGGTAGCGATCAAGTCTTGAGAGAAAGAATAATAGGAGAGAAAGGTTGGAAGCGTCAACGATTCGGCGATGAAAGAACAGTAAACTGCTGAGCGGCCTGGAAGGACTTGTACCTGTACCGGAGCCTCGCTCTCAGAGGAACAACGCCGCAGAGTAATCCTGCAAAGCGCACCTGGTACCACTACTATCAGCAAAGTGGAGAGTCTGGCCCAGTTGCCCTGCCATTAGAAGCAACTATCGAACTGATATCCGAGGACGTTGGCAGAGAGAGGGTCCTCTACTCTGGGAGGAGGGGAGTTCGAGCCATCTTGAGCCAAACCCTGCATACCTTTTCCTGAGGTCGGCGGCGGCGGGCGGCGGGCGGCGCGGTGGGCGGCGGCCGGGCGGGACGATGCGGCGGACTTCTAATGCAGGCACTGGGCCACAGACTCTCCACTTTCTGATAGTGAGTGGGTACCAGGGCGCTTTGCAGGTTACTCTGCGGCGTTGTTCCTCTGAGAGCGGAGGCTCCGGTACAGGTACAAAGTCCCTCCAGGCCGGCCTCCAGCAGTTACTGTTCTTCATCCCGAATCGTAGCGCTGCCACCTTTCTCCTCCTATTTTCTTCTCTCAACTTTGATCGCTACCTCGCAGTCCTCCTTGATCGTCGAAAACCCCACATCCACCATAGACGCGCCCTACCCACACGAAGAACTCACCAGCTCTTTCCAACCCTACGTCGATAGTGTTCTCTCCAAATCCATATTGGTACCCATCTTTACAAAGGTATGATCTGACTAATGCTAACACACGCAAGTCATAGCTGGGTCACAGCTCCCAAATCTTATATCCGTCGGTTCCAGACCTTCCAAAATAGTTTTTTCAGGTCCATAACCAAAGCAACGTGGATTATGATCTTCATCATCATGAGCTTGTCACACCCCCATTACCACTCAAACAATCCTCGCCTTTGTTTTAAATCCCTTCAATCCCACATGTCATCCACTTCCAATTAGGGAAACAAACCCCAAACAATCTACTCTCATCCGCAGGAAACTACCCAGATACCCATCCTAAACCCCTCGCACATACAACTTCTGAAAATAATTCTTACACAGAAATGACTTTTAAATGATACTCAATCCAAGTACTCTGTATCCCATGTATTCAAACCCCTTGCAAAAAAGGGTGAGCCGACACGTGAAAGCAATAAAAAAAGAAATGAAAAACTTTGATCGCCACCGCCAGCTGCACTTCCGCCTTTCTTCTCTGGCTGGTGCACGTGCCGTGGGAATGGTCTCCGCCCCCTGATCGCCGCCAAGGCCACCGCTGCTCCAGACGCCCGTGCATTCGCCGCTTTCAATTCCCGGAATGGAAATCTTACTCGAGTACTCCGTGAGCATGTAAGTAATAAACTATTTCAGGCTTACAAAAATCGCCACCTACGATGTCCAATAATAAACAGGTCAGACAACGTCATACACAACACAGCCCTAACTATACTTTTAAACCATAATTACATCGCGTTTATTATATGCTTGTCCTGTTTGGATAAATTCCGCAAGATCTAACACAAAAAACTACAGGTCGTTCAAAACTAGTTTCTCCATACAATTACAAATGTAAGTTGGTTTATTTACAACAAACGGTTGCACAATGAATTTCTACTTGAAACTAAAGAAAATCACATCACGTATCTCTCCACGGTGGAGTCTCCTGTAGTCCGGTAGTTGAGATGGGGATGCGATCAGGCTAAACGCATAATTCCCAGTACTCAAAGTCTCCGTCGTTCTACTTTACTCTGAAGTATTTCAGAAGTTTATTTTGCAAATTAGAAACCTTCTGAATATTCCTTGAAAATCCCTAATTTTTCATTAAATGCACTCTTATAAACAAAACAATGAAACTAAAAAATAAACCATAAGAAGTACATACCTAATTTTTGAACTCGAAATCTATTCGCTGCTGTTTTTTGGCAAATACAGCAGTCACGTATTATTGAATTCCCATTATATCCCACTCATGATAACCGTATTAAAAATAGATTTCTTTTCTATTATTTCCTTACGAAGTTTTACGAAATGTAACTCCCATAAAGGATCTCTCCCCCAAAAATGTGATTTTGTGAAATGTGAAAATGATGTGACTAGCGTCACTAGAGAGTTAAATTCAATTTTCAAACTTAGAGAGATGACGCAGTATTGTTGATACAAGGCCGTGCATTAGAACATTTTAAAAAAATGTATTTATTTATGGTCTCTCTTTAACGCCAAGGCCATCAGCGATCTCTGTCATTATACAATTGAATATACAAAAACAATGGTTACAATTATGGCAAGAATAAACATGTTGAAGTTAATCACATTTTAAACACGTGAACTGCCACAATAGTCAAGAAAATGAGGACCCTTCTGGCCGAGTGCTTTTTATCCGACTGTAGGTTAGAGAAGGTATTGCTGATTATTCTAGATTGCATTTCTTTGTACTATTTTGTTCAGAGAAACAGCTTTTTCTGAATTCTCGGAACCCTTGCACTTATCTTTACGACAATGGACGCGTGAATCATACGCTGATTCTCAGAAGCGAGTGCTCTTGTTCTTGTTTTTTTATGTTCACATGTGTACAAAACATTAGTTGGTCATTATATATATATATATATATATATATATATATATATAGAGAGAGAGAGAGAGAGAGAGAGAGAGAGAGAGAGAGAGAAATATATAAATTAAGTTTTCATGTTTCAATAAGAGTCATCTCTTGTATTTTATTTAGATTTTTAAACCAAAGAAAACCTTTTCCAGAATTCAGGCCATGAGAATCATCACTCAATTCACCTAGGTGCACGCCAAAATGAAAATCTATTGTTACATCCGTATATTTTATGCTCCCTTAATGTAACACTGATTTGAGAAGCGAACTCTGCTCTTCACGTCTATTGAAACTCATCTTGACTGAGATTCAATTGTTGATGCTCAAAGCCATTTGGACCAATTCTGTGAGCATCACGTTATGCTTCTCATGACAGCCAGTGTTAACAATATGTAAGGTTTAAAATACCTACAGTTCTAATACATTATTCAGCTGTATAAGGCTGTACAGTTCTGTAGTTGCTAAGACTTTTATTATATTGGCACACCCGTCTATGGAGCTGAGTAATGACTCAGGGTTCCTTCAATGTTCAGAAGTGTTCTTATATTAATAGTAGCAGGGCATTTAGGATTATGGTGGGAGGTGGATACTGTTGCACCACACTTAAGCTGGGTTCTGGATCTGATCTATTAAATAGATGGCTGATTAAGATTTAAATGGCATATCCTAAGTGTAGTGATTACAACCTGTTCTGTCCTTTTAAAATGTTTTCCGGGGAGTATTGGATCAAGAATGGATTGACTAACTAAATGGAGTTTGGAAGCATTCAATTTTCAGTTAGAGTTCCAATAACGTAGGTAGGAGTCTTTTACAAATTTTTATTCTTGGAAAGTGCCTTGAATTTGGTTGTCGGCGCATGTAATTGATGTGGACAGCTTCTCGGCTGCATCAGCTTTTTCATTGCCCATGATTTTATTGTGCGTGTGATCCATATTATTTCTATCTATTTGCGTCCCGTTTATAGATTGCTTTTCTAGAATCTCCTGATTTTTTTGGGGGTAATTGATGTAGAAGTGAACCTGTTCTCAACGGTTTCCAGAGTTGACAGTGGGCCTGGCAAAAAATGAAATGGGAGTACATTGTGGAGTCTTAACGCTTTGTATAATGGTTTGAAGGACTGGCCACGCTTCGCAGGTAGCTTTGGATACGTAATCCTGGAGGCAATAAGAGCCAATTTTATTAATTGATGACTGGAATATAGCATAGCCTGCATTTCCATCACGCTTAGAACCGATTGTATAGACTTGGTAGAAGTTGTTAAATTCTTGGAGTAGTGTCGATATTCCATCTTGAATACTATCAATAGGTTCAGTGAGGTTTATTGGGGTTTTGTGATTGGTGATATTAAAGTTCTACCAAAGTGGGATCGGGTGATTGCGTCTGGGAATGCCAAGTGTTTTGGCGATATTGATGTTTTCTAGATATTTAGGAAGTATATCTCCTGAGCGGTAATGAGAGCTGTGATATGCATTCATATAATCTAGGCCGAAGTTTAATATATAATTGAATTAGAGAGATTGCGGGAATGCTAAATAAGGAGTAGGGATAGGTTATGCACTTAACGTTTCTTCTTCATTCCAATGGCTTCTACAAGTAGGCTGTTACATGGGCTATATAGTTCTAAAGGCAAGCATTGTTTATCACAGGGTTTAGGGTATTCAAATTTGAAGCTGAGATGTAGACTATTGCTCCATAAGTTAGTCCATAGTTTAGATCGGATCAGAGCTTTATATAGGCTACACAAGCACTGGGATTGTGCTTCCCATTTTATGGGAGATAACGTTTTGATAATATTAGAGCAATTCTTTCTAATAATTTAGTGATTTTAATAAACTATACCTACTGATAGATGGCTTTGGCGAATACAGAAACTTCCTATAATCTGTTCTTTCTGATTATTACTATTTAAAAAAATTGCAAGCCTCTTGCTTCCCTCAAGAATGTGATAATATTTGCCTTATTTTTACCTACACAAAATTCATTAAAACTGTAAACTATTCACACCTAACACACACGGGAGAGAAACTTTGGATCTCCAATGATGGAGGCCCTACCGTCACTATCTGACAGGATATCATCATTCATTCTCTATTTTCAAATATATCATGCAAAAATACACACAAAACACATACTGACAAGCAATTATTTCTTAAAAGAAGCCACTCTCGAAAGTGAAAAAATGTTGATTGCCAACTGCTTTGACATATTGTCGATAAGTGGAAACTTGTCAAATATTGACGGTTTGTTCTTTCACCGACCTTCGTATTTAAAAATACATATTGATCTTCGCACATACAAAACCCGTTATATTCGTTTTACTAATTACAAACCTCACACTCTCAAACTTATTTGCGCCAGACGACAAACTTCCACTGCTTTCGATAGATCAATTTCAACTCTGTTGCAACTCAGATTGCAACGAAGAGATCAACAAATGACGACAGATTATGAACATTGATTTAAAAAATGATATTTAAACTTTGAAGCCCATAAATAAAAGCAAATAATATAATATATAATGTTTATCAGCTTTCATTTTAAAACAAACCTCATTGGGTTGACTAGAAAGATCAAATATCATTCAAAACGCAAACTGCTCATATTTTGATTGATGTATGGACTATTACTAAGCTACGGATTTATAGACACTAAAACAGTAAAAAAAAGCCTATACAGTGTTTGAGTAAAACTCCGTGTGTGCGTATATTCGAATGTGAGCGGTTCCGTCACTTGCGTCTAGACCACTTCCCGTGCGAAGTCCCAATCGACACGTATGAGGTGTCATTCGACACGTCTCGGTCTCCTGATGGGGAAGTGACTGTTTACGAATCTGGCTAGAAGAGTCAAAGAAATTTCAAAACACGTGTTTTTTCGTGTTTTGGGGCTGCGATCTTAGTGATATTGCCAGAAATGAAACCAACGCCTCCTAAACCGATCTATGTAGGTGACGTTGATTAAGCACCAGAATCCAAAGGCACTTTTGCTCAATATGCCATAATTTTCTTTCACGACGTTGAAAACACAAATGTCGACATCTTTAAGTAAAAAAATAAATTATCAAGAGAATCGCGCGCCAGAATGATTTTAATTTAGATTCGAATTATCGTACTTTTAAAAATACACGAAGGACCAATGCATCAGGATCATCTAGGGAGAGATAGTCTTCTCGAAAAAGGTAGTACAAACGCGTTGGTTTGTTTTGAACTCAAACACACCGTCGGTTAACATGTACAAAATTGTGATTAAGGGCATTTTGAATCCACAGACAAAACATAGAATTCCTAGAAACGAGAACAAAATCTCGATGATAAAAAATATCGGATACAATTCATCGATGTTTAAAACATCGAAATTTTATAGCACCATCGATGTTTTGAAAACATTGGGATCGATGGCTAATCCCTAATCACGTACACGCACATGTGCCATTTAAGCACAGCAATGTACAGTATACGGCACACGGAATATACAGTTCACATCATAATATCGAATAAAGTACTGCACGCAGCATAGCACACAACACAGCACACATAAAAAATATCACAACACAGCGAACAGCATGGCAAACATAATACATAGCACATAGTTCACAGTAAACAACACAGTATACATCACAGCACACAGCTAATGTATGTACATCCTATATTTGCTACGAAAGTTAGTATTGATGGATCTATATTATTTTTGCTTTTAAAATCGAAAAGGGGCGACAGCGAAATGAACGAAAAGTAAAACTGAAAGTATTGATTGACAATGGTTATTTTCTACGAATGGGTTGTTAGCAGTGCAGAAGCGTTGCGCGCAGGCTCATTTGGAATGCAGAGTCTCGCGGTTGTTTCTTAGGTTTACAGCAGTTTACAGCGTCGGCGACGCCACATTTGATTAGTATACAATATTTATTGACATTTACGTTATGAGGATCCGGGATAAGACTTTTCAGAAGCCATTTTCCAGAAGACAATTACAATAATTTCTCTTTTTACGAAGTAAGAGTGAGAAAGTAAAAATGTAAAGGTCACAACAATTGCACTGAATTTTCTTGTTTGGATGGAGTGTGCTTAGCATTATACTCTAACTTGGCCATCTGTTAAAAAATTAGTTTCAGAGATCCATTGTTAAAGTACTTATGCAAAAGCATTAAGCATGAAGCTATGATTGCACACGTTGACACTCGCTTCGCAAAAATCTCAATTTACTAAATGCACGGAAGTAGATACAAATAACTTGACTACCAGTAGTAATTTTGCACAGCTTTCGTTACTCGAAATACCCGTACCTTGGTCGATTATATTAATAGACGGTTAATAGATTAATCTATTGTTGCTCGTTTTCTGCGCACTCTGCATGATAATCATGAAAAAATACACTTGATTAATTTTTGATTAATTGCAATTGCAGTTTGTCCAATAAATACGAGAATGCACCACCTTTAGGCATTTAAAAACAAAATTGACATTTATTAAGCAAAATAGGCACTACAGAAATCGCAGATAATATTTATTGTGCCAGGAAAGGAGTAAGAAACTTGAAAAAAAGTATTTTTCATTGAAGGAAAAATATAGGAATCACCCGCAGGTTAATTATTACGAATTTCCGGGAGCGTCCAATGTTATGGTCATTAGTCTCGTATGTATAGTGTGTGTCGCGGAGGAGATTGGCTTGAGGTTTTTCCTCCTCCAGGTGTCTCCCTGAGAGGGGAGACAATGTTCAAGCGGGGACAATGTTCAAGCGCCCGTCTAATTTCCCGACAAATGTGGTTGTGTAGTTCATTTGCGTGTGTGTGTGTGTGTGTGTGTGTGTGTTTGTAAGGGCAGAGGAAGGGTACAAAGACCAACTAAGCAGATCGCGTGTCACATCAGTCTTGATTGCTAAGGTACTGCTGTGGTATTCGCTGATATTGACGGAATAAATTAACAGAAACTACCGATCAGATCAGATGACGTCAGGGTTCTTTTCCAGACAACGTCTGAATTCGACTTACCTAAAAGTACGAGTAGCTTGTGTCGAAAATCCGCCAGCTCGGGACTCTAAGATTACGACCTCCCGGTCAGAGATACTGCAGTTGCAACATTTGTCGCACTGACCCATTTCAGCCGGTGGCATTGTCTTTTAAACATAAAGATGTTGAGAGATTCCAGAGCCGAAGTCTCAAAGGGCCGTAGGAGAGCGAGGGACGGATGTGAATAATGCATGCGTGTTTACGGAATCAAGTGGCGCAGCGCTATTCACTGCCGCCATCTCTCACAGGCGCTTGAGGCCCCGAGATTAAGCGCTTCCGCTCTTAAGGCATTCCTAGCCGTCAAAGGCGATAAATCGCCGCTGCGCCTATTCCCTGCGTCTCCCTCGGCCCCTCCTCCGCTGCGACTCGGAATTCTCAACGACCGCGCGGGCGCGGGGGGGTGATGTCTGCATCACTGTATGCGGAACGCGACACTGTCCATCGCTTAAGGGAACCACGAATCCTATACTGCGATTTATGCACAACTCCGCTCCTGACAGTTTTCAGCTGTTGGCGATTTCATCCAATCGGAAGCTTGAACGTCACGATAGTGACGTCACTATGGTGACGTTCAAACTCCCGATTGGATGAAACTGTCAATCAACTGATATCTGCCAGGGACAGAGTTGCGAAAATAGCAGTATATACTCACGATGTTTACTTATTGTTGTCACTTTTTCGCAAAACGTATAAATGTAACTTTTAGAGATTGAATTTTGCTAAAATCAGTACTTTTATGTAGACTGAACCATGTTTATATGTATTTGAAGCACTTGTACTCGCAAATGGAATAATGTCTAACAGACCGAAATGTAAACATTAACGCTGTGCGAGATACTATATCAAAACTACTATTCGACGCCTTGCGCCGGTTTAGCTTTAGCTTATTTACCCGTCTCTGGCTTTGGAGGGACAACAACAGCGGAGTCTGGGGAACTTGCCTGCCCTCGCAGGAGCGCCGGACTTCCCAGACGGACAAGTAGCTCGTGCGGGCGCCGTTGTGATATGTCTGCTTTAGCCGGTAGCGTTGTTCACAGAAACACCAACACACTCAATGAGGGCGAGGACGTGGACGAGAGCGCGGGCGAGAGTGAGGGCGAAAGCGCGGGCGAAAGCGCCATGGCGGAGGCAGGGGCTTGGGCGGTGATCGCCGTTTGACGATATGTCTGCTTTAGCCGTTGTTCACAGAAACACTATCGAAAAATGGCTGACGATCAATACCGGTGCGTCTCTGACCGGGAGGTGGCAGGGATCTAGTCCCTACGGATTGTCGTAATTAATTATATTTCAGTTAGGTGGGATTCATCCTCTGTCTCCAGAAAAATTCTAGTGATTGATAGTTTTTCGTGATTTCCCGAATGAATACGGACGAATGCCGGTCCAGTACCCACCAAAAACGGACCAGGGACCGCACGCGATATTTCCTTCGTCATCCTTGTCTCCTTACTCACAAACTTACAGTTTTATTAACTACACTACTAGAAATATCACGAGAGCAATTAGAAGCTTAGAGCTTACCCCGATTGCGGTTGTAATTTGCTGAGAGATATCGGGAGAGTTGAATGCCCCAAAAGAGGGCGTGTAGTTCGTCCCCAAACCTCACATTTTAGTTGGGACGGTATACCCCCACCTGAAATACCCTGTCGAAATTATGCCATAGTGCTTGAGACGCAAAATGCTCATTCACTCACTGCAGCATTCGGACTGTTCACAGTTCAAGAA
>BOPP01000078.1:1343021-1355923 GCA_017312745.1 Gryllus bimaculatus | reverse complement strand
CTGCGCGGCCATCCATCTCCCGTGGCGGGTATAATCAGCGACCGCCTGCGCCACACCTCGCGCAAGCATTCGGCCCCGCGCCGCGCCGCCTGACGCAACCGCCCGCCGCGCCGCCACGGCCGACGACGCGACGCTGCTTGCACCCGGGTGCGGACACTGCTCCTGTTGCGGCAGATAACGTTCGCCGGGCCCACGCCGCCCCTGCGCAGCTCGGGCTACGAAATAGCACACACTTTTACTTCCTCTCTACGCTGCACAAAGAAAGTTATATAATGCTTCGCGATTAAAAGCAACGAATTTCACGCAGAAGAACTCTTATTACAGGACCCTATCAACGAAAAGTGGATAAATCCGGATGCTAAATTTAGAAAACTAAATCCTCTAACTCGTGGTGTAGCCAGAATACTTGTTTTTGGAGTTCTTAAACGAAAAATTGATCATCTGTCCGCTCGCCTGTTCGTCTGTCCGTCTGTGAACAACGCAAGCGGCCAAACCGTGAAGTCGTTTTTCTCTAAAATTTATATTCCCCAATAGACTTGGCAGATGTGGCTGCCCCTTGAAATTGAAACCGCTATTTTAATTTCTGGGGAGGCGTACTTTATATAAAGCTCCTTTAAACATTTTCAAAAAAATGGCATCATCTTTTTCGATTAAATTGTGTTGTTGTGGAATTGTGAAAAAGACGTTTAAGAAAAATGGGCAGGTCTCTTTTGCGTTGTAAACTAATTTTACCATAATTGCAAAAATCCAAATTTTTTGGCGGCTTCCTACAGCTACAATTATGAAGATATAGAAGAGATTTTTTCTCTTCATGAAATCTGTTCGTTAAAAATAGATTTTGATATATTTTCATGTATATTTTTTTTGGAAATTTGAGTACATTTCGTGTAATTTTACGAGAAAGTACGGGCGAAAAAATATGTGCTGTATGAGCACCGCTAGTTGGGTTTAAATTCCTCCCTACCATTACAAACGCACCCTGGTTTGTACCTAACTTGCAATTACATAACGAACTTTGCATTACCCTTGTCTCCGTCCATTTCTCCCGTCTATCCTCTCGCTTCTATCCGCAAATCCCCTGAGCCAGATTCCCTTAGTCGTGCATTTCAAAATTAAAATACAAAATCATCACCTCAACAGACTAAAGCGGAAACTACCGCGACAGTTCGAGTTCACCTGATCATAATGTACCTGATGTGGCTCCGCACATTTAATCCACAAATATTTAATGAATCTACGTAACGTGTCCATGTTCTCAATGTATTCATCTATCAATCAGGTTTCCTAAAGAATTTTAATACTTTTCAATGTACTCTTTATGTATCGTACTCGGTTGGTGAGGGCTTTCTGGTCAAGCAGATTTTTTTTAAAATTTGGGTTGAAGAAACCTTTTGGGTTTTGGCCAGCTCCTATCTATTGGCGTATTATCTCCTAAGCCTCCTGCGGTTCTTATCTACCACTCTCCTAAGGTCACTTTAGCGAGAAGATGTCTCTCATACTCCTCAGACATCACAACAACACGACCCACACGCGACCTCTCAATCTTTAGTCATTACACATTCCCTCACGGTCCCATAAGTCAGTAGCATGTTCTGGGTGTTTGAATCCAAATCCTCAATTACAATTTCAGACATAGAAATCGCACATACAGTGACCGGTCAGGATAATGCCCCGCTCCTCAGCCACAAACACAACTGGAAACATTAGTGCCGCACATGAGTTTTCAAACCACTGTTTTTGTGTTCGAACTTGCCAAACCTACCTCAAACCCATGCCGGTTAACCTGATCGTACTATCAGTATTTGTAAACGCGTAAGTTCAAATCAAGGGACAGTTACGTGTATTTTTGTGGACATCTCGACCTAGATTTCTCGAAGCATTACAGAATATTCTCTACTCTACGTCTAACACTCCGTATTAGACGTACGTCGTGTACGACATAGTAAAAAATAGCATGGGCGTCAGATGGGTAATCAACGAAATAAGATATCCTTTCCATCGAGTGCCCCGCCCCCGTGTCAGCCAATCGGGCGGCGTTCGCGACGCACTGACCGCTTCCGGCGGCGGCCTGCGCGTCACCATCCGCTTCCGGTGACGCACAAGGAGGCGCACGCATGCACGCGGCTCGTGACGCAGGGAGGCGGAGAGACGGCGGCCGCAAGCACACTCTAAGAACGCGTTACACCAGTAGCGTAAGGAAACGAGTGCGGGCCGCCGGCAAAACGTTTTTCCGGACACCCTTTATAAACGTGTATAGCAAACAAGTAGCGTTAGTACCTGATATAATAAAATATCCCCTAAAACTAGATCCCTTTTCACCCGGTGTACTCCTCGCCCGCATTGCGGGCTTTGTGGGCCCCAACTTTACGCCGCTGCGAGCACTGATGCAGACAATACTACTGTTTTTATAAGTGGCTGAAATGGACCGTTATATGCTCGTTAATAATCATCAGGGCTCGGATTCTGATGACATGTCATCTTTTCATCGGTGCGTTCTGGACGTAGCTGACTGGTAAATGAATGTTTTGTCACGACATATTGGTGATAAAAATAAATAATTATTGGACCTTTTTTTGTCAGTTTCTGCCACGGGGGGAATATTTGAGTTGATAATCGTTGTCTGTTGCGAGAAATAGTGCTGTCTATTGTGGCGAGATATTCCTGAAAGTATTAAAAGGAAAATTGCAAAAGCTGTGGAAAATTTACTATTATGTAAAGAAATATTTAGAACAGATGCGAGGAAGCTATATTAAGCTACTTTGCGGCGGAAGTAAGTACTATTACTTAATGCAGGTTTGTAGGAATGTATACGAAAGTGTGTATTATACTTTGCTATTTTATATGTATTATGAGTAAGTATGTTATTTTCATTAATAAAATACGTTTAAGAGTGTATCTATATACATGCGGTTTTTTCAATGATTTAAAAAGTTTTTAGTGCATCGTGTTTTTTCAGTTAGCCGGCAGCTGTTTTGCTGTTGTTTATCGTGACAATGGATAGCTATTTTATTATAGGGAAGTAAAAATATTTTTCTATTCAATGTACGTGGCAAAGCGAGGAAGTTAAAATACCCCAAAGGAGGTAAATAAAATAGTTTTCATTCTATAATAAAAAAACGGAATTGGGTAAATATTTTTATTAAATTACTAACTAATGCATGAGCCCTGAACTGTACTACTACTATCAATCCATCTGCCATCACTGCCAATACGCCGAAAAGAACTTTGTAGGGATAGGGGGGAATTGTCTCTTTGAGACCTGTACAAAAGGACAGCTCCGCAGACTGAATGTGGGATCTCCGGAAATTCCATTGAAGCAACCGTAGCTCCACCAAACCTCTACTTCTTTATGTCCCTGCCTTCTCAGAAGCTGCGCTGACTGCGACCCAATGACTTGAGCGTTCGGGTGGGAGTTCGAGCCATGCCCTGCCTCGGGAAAACAGCGCGCTCAGGTCGACCACTTGCGTCGACAGCCAACAAACGTATTATCTTGATCTCGTTGCTATCGCAAACAGATATAGAAATTCAGATTATATACACACATGCTGCCAATCACTATTGGCATGCAGTAGCCAATACGTTGGTTCCCGTGTGTTTCAAATTCTATGCATTTTACAACATGCTTGTTCTAGGTTTTAGTTTCTTTGAAAAAGAAAACGTTTGAAAAACGAACCCCGGAGCTTTCACGACTCTAAATAGAACTTTTACTGAAAGGTGAGATTCTTGTTTAGAAAGTCTTACATGTATTGAAGTATTTCTAATAAAAAAAAGTACACTAGTAAATCACGTTAAGAATCAAACACCATGATAGAAAGAGAAATGCGGTCTACTTTTCCGTTGTAAAGACTACACTTCGCAACATGTGGGATAGAACAAAAGGAAATTGAAAGATTGAAGTACAAAAGAAACATCTTAGAAAAACCCAATAGACAAAACTACATTTCCACACACAGGTAAGAAATGAAATACAATTCAATGATCCACGTATTCTAGCAGTAGAGAGAAGGCCCTTACAGTGATAGAATTATAATGGAAATTTTACAAATGAAAATTCGGCAGGCATTGATTTCAAAGGTAGAATTTATCTCTTTCAACAATAACTATGAAAATATAATTAAATAATTACGAGATAAAACAAAATCAAAATGAGGTTCACGGTAAAATTGTCGAACTCCTCCAATGGGATATATCCCTGATTTTCCTCTCCTAACCCCTCTGTCCTTCCTGACTTCCGCTGAGCTAGCAAGAGGTCTATTCGTAACAATTAGGCAAGTTCTACTTTCTTAAAGTGGTAGAAAAATTAAATATTAATAGAAATACCCTTCTCAATTTCAAAAACATCAAAAAGAAAATTTAGAATATTTTGGGTAAATTTAATAATCGCTAAACTTCCCCTAATGGGAGGTCAAGGAGACACGGAATACCAGTAAACAGGAATCATTTCTGTTGGTTTTTGAAATTTATTAAAAAAATAGGAAGATTGCGTGTCAATTTTTTAATTATTGAGACTTCAGTTTAAATATTGTCATGAGTTTAGTAATTACAATTATTTTTTATTCCATCGCAATAGACCTGAAGATGAGGTACAGTAACTCTTGAAATGTCGTTAAAGACTGTCAAATCATGTGTTTATTGTTAATTTTTATTTGATATGGAATAAAAGAATTATAAAACTTCTGCGGTCTGAAAAAAGTGCCTGTTTTTAAGAGAAAAGAGGAGACAGGTTTCAATTGTACGACGTATGATAAATGTGGGGGGAGCATGGTGATATCACTCATTCATTCTTCACCTCAAAAAGCGTATTTAGCCAGCGAAGTACGCACGAAACGTCGGGGGGAAACGCATAACACCGAAATAGCGGGTAATTTAGTTTTTAGCCTTCATTCCAATTTACACGAACATTAAGTGAAAGCGTATCCCGAAGGGCAAATAATGGCGGCGGCGCTTTACGGAATCACAATGGGCGGCCATTAGCGCTCCTGGCGATCAACACGTCCACCTCCAATTTGGCGGCGCGAGGCGCTTTCTTCCTGTCGACGCGTTCGTTCCGTTCACTTACGCCAGAGAGAGCGCGCGGCGACGCACAGAGGGAGGTCTCGCCTGCGCAGCCCAACGCTTGGATACTTCCTCGGATTCGGACGTAGATACGGAGTAATATACGTAGTGTTGGGAGAGTTGTGTAATGCTGCGGAAAATAGATTTCGAGATGTCAACGGAAATACACGTTTTGGGGTGTCCCGATATTGAAAAGGTGATTTTTTTCAAAACGTCCGT
Source organism: Gryllus bimaculatus (assembly GCA_017312745.1). NCBI lineage: Eukaryota > Metazoa > Arthropoda > Insecta > Orthoptera > Gryllidae > Gryllus > Gryllus bimaculatus. The sequence goes on along the minus strand of BOPP01000078.1, from coordinate 1,350,649 downwards.
CCGTCCGTCTCTCTGTCCGTCTGTTTACTGCCTGCCAGTCCACCGTCCGTCTGTCCACCGTCCGTCTGTCCACCGTCCGTCTGTTCACAGTCCGTCTGTCCACCATCCGTCTGTCCACCGCCCGACCGTCTATTCACTACCCGTCCGCCGTCCGTCCGTCTGCCCCCCGTCCGTCCGTGCGTCTGTCCACCATCCATCTGCCTATTCGTACTACCTCTAAAACTTATTAGTAATGTAAAAACGTATAACAGCACTCTAAAAAAATGGTATCATTTGAAGAGTTTAGTGAGCTTATAAAATGCTGCAGATCTGAATTTCATTAAAAACTTAAAAACCTAAAAAATTGCAACATTTCCAAATTTTACGAACCTTGAATATTAAAGGTAGAGATTTCTTCCTTAATGCAATATATTTCTCAATATTAAACATTGAAATCCTTACACGTTAGTAGTTTTACCTAATTAGTAATTTCCGCATAACTTCGATCTATAGTTCGTTAAAATCAGAAACACATGGACAGAGACGTTTTCCCGTCAATCAATTTTTTAGAATCAAGTACACACAAAACATGGATTATCACTACACAACGCGATAGAGGAAGTAGTTCACTTCATATAAGACCGAGATTCATGCACTTTCTCGTTACTGGGACCCGTTAATGTCTTTATTAATGGCGAGGCCATAGGGCCTGCTCTTTCGCCTAACCACAATGCGAGTTAGTTAATGTGAGTTTTTCTGCCGAAAAGTCGAGTCCGCAGTATTAGAATACTACGTACGTATTACGTAAACGCGGGAAAGCGATAAAGAAAAAAGCAACGGCTTCTCGAAGCCGGAGAACCACTTTTGGAAACTCATCGTGGCGCACAGAGCCGGTCGTGGCGTGTCCGCAATAAAAGTTCGTTCGAGTAGACGCCCCACTGTGAAGCGGTGGAGTCGATAGGACGAGAGCGCCGCAGACGGTCACTTGGCTGCATCAAGGTAGGAGTAGGTAGTGTGTCAGTCGCAGTGCGCGGTGGCGCACTCACGGCAGGAGGGGTGGTGGTGGGGGAGGTAGTGGGTCCCAGCAAGGGGGTGGGGGAGGGAGGTGAGGTGAGGATCCGAGGAAGGGGGGAAAGGTGGTAGATGGTTCCGAGGAAGGCGGGGGGAGGTAGTGGGTCGGAGGAGGGGCGGGGGGTGTTGGGTTGGGAAGGGGTGTCGATGTAATGGGTCCGAGGAAGGAGCAGAGGTTGGGTGGGGGGGTGAAGAGTAGCTGTCGGAGAAGGTGTGAGGATGGGAAGTAGCGGGTTTGAGGAAGGTGCGGGGGAGGTGCTGGTTGAGGGGGGGAGCGAGTCCGAGGAGGGGGCGGGGTGGGGTTGGGATGGGGTGGGGAGGCAGCGGGTCTGAGGAAGGGATGTGAATGGGCGGAAGCGGGCGACAAGTCGGCGGCGGCGGCGGGCGATGGTTGATGGGCGATTGCTGCCACTCGCCCACGCACTCGTGATCACGCTTGCTCACGCATGAGCTTGTGTCCGCCCCCCTCCCTCGCTCATATCACCCACATCGAAAGGGACTTCTCACTGAAATCGATGTTTCCTCGTGACTAGGAGCGGGCACGGTATTGTGGGTATGGTGGATGGCTACACCCACACGCGAATTCCGAGTAGGTAAAATTTCCACTCGGAATTTCGGGTGAGATATGTTACATAAACGTCGAATTCCAGAAATGAACGAAATCGGCTTGAAACGTATATTCGATCAATTATGTTGCAAGATCTGCACATCAGTTTTGGTATGTTACATGTTTAGAGCGACGTAATTGAAAAAATCAATTTCCTCAAAGACAATAAATAAGTCGACATCGTTTAAATTACGCAGACAAGAGGCAAACAATGCCCCTCCTGTGAGTTCTTCCTTTCCATTACACAATCACAATGATTTTTTGTATAATGTATAATAATATTTTGGGCGAACAGTTAACGTTAGTTTCCTTATATTCAAGATTTTAATCTAAGATTTCCTTATCCTAAATTGTCACAATTCACTGTTATTATTTCTATCTACCATTATTACAACTAATAAATCGTATTACGCTATTGATTTCAGATTCGTCGATTGATTGTAATTGATTACTGGCAGTGCATATTTTTGCTCGGGTGATGGCGGTGGCCATCCACTGCTGTATGACGAGATCCGGCGCCGACCTTCTGTCGGCTAGCAGACTTTCCGGAATCAAGTATCTCCCGCCAGCGGGGTACCGCCCCAGCCAGGACAAGATATAAACTCTCGGACAGTCTCCTGGCGTGTGTGGTAGTGTAGTTGGTGTTAATGTTAAGTGTGTGTACGTAGGGGTAAGGATAGCACAAGGAAGACGAAGGAAAGATCGCGTGCGGTCCGTGGCCCGTTTGTTAGGGTACTACTCCGGCACTCGCCTGGTGTTGATCGGAGAAACCACGGAAAACTACCGAATCAAACAGCCGGCCGCTAGAATTCTCCTCCAGACAGCGGCTGAATTCGTCGTAGCTGTCAAGCTAAGGTCGAAATTCGGTCTCGGACTCTAGGACCTCCCAGTCAGACGGGACTGCAGATCCATCAGTTGATGTCCTGAGCCATCTCTCCCGGTTTCAGTTTCGTAAAAGTTTATCTTGAGAGAATCAAAAATGGATAAATAAACGCACGCCCCGCGCTCTCAGCGGAGTTTCATGGACCGAAAAATCGAAGATGAAGGACAGAGAGCGCATCCGACGGCAAAAAATAGCGCACGCGGCGGGGGTGGGGGGGGGGACGGGTTGACAGCCAATTACAGCGCCGGGCTTCTCGTCGGACGGGTGGACGTCGGGACAGGTGAATGCCTCCGGATCCAGGGCGACGAATCAGTCAGTTCGCGATAAAGAGACAAAAAGCGGAATTCGAGAAAGAAGAGGTGGAAAAGAACACACGCACGGATGTTTGTCATATTTCGGTTGTTTCTGCTGTGTATCACATGTCGATTGAGATGTACGAGTTTGTAATCGGCAGCTGCGTTGCGTACTGAACTCGAAGATCGTCGCACGATTCACGGCGCACGAAGAGCTTGATTAGTACATAACCTGATTAACCCTTATGTAGTTGCGCGGAGACTATAAATATCCCTAGAACCATTGCGATAACTGCCAAATAAAATAGTTATATCCTACACTGCTTAATTTACAGAACCTTTCAACAACTTGTTTACCTTCTTTCCTAGAAGTGAATATATGTTGTACGCGTAGATGTTCTTAAAATAGAATGAATTTAGGACGTGGAACTCCTACAATCTCCATTCGCATCCAGATTCACCAGTGATATTACATAAAATTGAATTATTTGGGATGCTTGTGAACTAAATGAGGTCAGCGACAACAATTCTGAATACAAATTAGTTTTACTGTTTAGGTTTTTCATTCATAAATAAAAAAAATAAGTTATATTCATTAGTTACTGAACGCAAGATAACACACGATTGCCCTGCTCTATTGCATTTCAATTAAAATATATTTAAAAAATTTAATTTTAAAATTAACAATATTTAAGTAAATCGAATATCATGAAGAATACTGCAAAACGACAATAATAGTTAATAATATAAGCAAGGAAACAAGGAAAGTGCAACAACAAATGACACGAAACGGTACGCGACGTCCGAAGGGTTTGCAATTTGCTTCACGTGTTTCAAGATTACGAAATGGCATGAGAAGGGGGCAATTGTAATCGAATCGCGAGCTTCCTTAAGACTTAAATTTTTGGTATTGAAGCAGTTGGATGACAATGTTCTCTCTCTCTTTTCAGCTCGTGACCTTGAATGGATTTCGTATTTTGATCGAAGCGTATATGAAGGAGATTTGAATCGTGCGCGCGCGCTTTCGGAACACGCCAGTCCCAAGAAGCAGCTACTGGAACTGGAGCCTCGGGCGATGGCGAGGGGTATGACGTCGTCCGGGGTCTTGGGGGGGCTGCGGGCCCTACAGTGACAAATAATTTAATCTGATGATTAGTAAATATGGTTAATTCAAGGTTTTGTCTGGAATCAAACATTTATTTTGCTGATGATCGTTTCAATTGCGTTGCGATCATCGTCAGAGCTTGCAGCTTCCGGGCCGACAACAAAGTTCTGCTATGAACTGACCTCTGGTGATTGTTATTGTGAATTGCACAAGGTGCTGGTTAATTGTGTGACTGAACTGTGACATTCGCGGTACAATTTGAAGGTCTACTTATATAGTGATTACTGGTTTTCGACCGGTTTTTTCTGGGTATCCGATATATTGACAAAGTGATTGGTACATATTCGGATGTGGAATATTGCAAACATTTGGATAAATAAACTTAGTTATTGTTGCTTTTTTGAGACTTATTTTTTGGAACATTCCATTGGTGACGATGAAAATGAATACAAAGAGTACTTTGGAATTCGAATAAGTGTTTCAGGCCATGCAAAGGCAACATCAACAGTTTCTGCAATAGCAGCAGTCAGTGACAGCTGCTTTTCCAAAAGCGACAAGCTGCCACGCAGGGCGACTTTCAGAAACAACAAGAGCTACAAGAGGCTACACAGATGAAACAACAGAAGGCGTTCTTGGAGACTATTAGGTCCGCGGTAAAGATGCCGATATGTTTGATTTAATGATTTATTATTTCGTGTTTCAGGGAGTGTCAACTGCTATGCCTATTAGGCACGTAGGTGTCGTCTATGTTTCTTCCTCAGGGGTAGGCGGTAATCTCCAGTTGGAGGGCGAGATCCGACGTTGATCTACACGTTTCCCCGACCAGTTGTCTCCCATCAGCGGAGCACCCCCAGCCGAGATAGTTTCTAAGTTCCCGATCGTTATAGCGTAGTGTAATGCATGTAATAGTTCGTTAAGTATGGGATGAGGACATGTTTTTCGAGAAGAGGAAAGAAAGGTGTCGGGCGGTCTGTGGCCAGATTGGTAGGGTAGTGCTTCGACATTCACGTGGTGTTGATTAGACAAAAACCTCGGAAACTACCGATCAGTGCTGCCGGCTTCTAGAATTCTCCTCGTCACAGCGGCTGAACTCGACCTAGCTATCTATGGCCGAAAATCCTGCCACTGTCGGGACTCGAATCCTAGGATATCTTGGGCAGAGACACTGCAGTGACATCACTTGATGCCCTGAGCTACCTAAGTGTATCACCGATCTCTCCATTTCAAGCTGAAAGGGAGAGCTGGGTAGATTATGTGGACAGGCAAGTACAACATTGGTTATGTAATCTCATTGGATGAAGATATTAAAAGCGCCATGAAAACCATAATCAAGTTTTACCTAGAGCTTCTGTAGTGCATCTGCACCAAATGCCTGGAAAACAAAAACGTTTTTCAAGACTGGAAGATCCAAACATTAATTCTTATCAGAAGAGAGAAAAAGCTCCTGAACCATCCCTTTTCATATAGATCCATATGTCTGCTAGATGTAATGGGGAAAGTTGTGGAAGGATTACTTATAGAAAGAATCCAAATCCAACTGGAAACAAGCAGGCCACTCTCCGACAGACAATTTGCAGATCTGCAATTCTCCGAAAAGGCAGATCCACCGTGTGCAATGGTGCAACCCTACTCTTTGCAATATTATTTAACTTTCCAGGATTTGTTATGAGGAATAGAGGGGGTTTTGGAGGGCTAGGGCTAAGCTGGCTGGGGTGCAACAATTGAAATGTTATTCGTATATTAAAAAGTATTGGACTTTTTTTCTGGGTACCTCAAGATAAGCAATTCCGACCCAAAAAATAATAAAACTAATATTTTCACCTTTTAATATATAATATCATTTTTTACCACAAGAAACAATTCAGCATGATTAGATTTCACTTGGGTACATGGGAATGTTGCTCAAACGATGTTTAAGTACTGAATATCTTAGCGAACCGACACCTTAAGTTCAATATCAAACGGTGTATTATTTACAATATGATATTACAGCTGGGAATTAATGTACAGACTCCCATACTGGGTATTAATGTACAGACGTCAACATTTAAATCGTGTATTTGGATTGTGATCGTGGGCAGTTGTAGAATGACTTGCGCTATTCTTTCTAGAATTTTAAATTTTATTGCTTTTTTAATTAATTCACGTAGTATTGTAGGCTAGTGGTTTTTAATTTTTGATGCTCACTTATTTTAAGATATATATTTTTTTAAACATTTCTTTACTTTTAAAAAGTTTGTTCTTTGGGTTGTGCATTATCACAAGTTTTCCCCTACTACCTCCACGTACCCGTGCGAGAACTCCCGCATGTTAAACACCACACTCTATTCTATTTCCATTCTAGGAGTGAAAGTTGTTAACAAAACGTATTTATTTGTTTAAAAATGTATTAACATAATTTCCATTGTACTAACACGTTATTAAATAAAAATAAAAACAATGCAATTGATGTGGACACTAAATTTTCACTAAACATTGATTCAGTATTATCGAGAGATTTATTGGAAGAAATCACAACACTTCCTTGAAAATAATTGAAGTTATTATTAAATATTCTTTGACAGTTAGCTTATCGCTTTTCGTAATATTCACAAAAATATTAATAAAGCTCTTTACTCTTGAGAACGTTACGTGACTTAACACTCAGACACCGAATCACTGTTGATAACGAAAATACTGGTTCAAGTAAAACACGAACCAAACCTAAAAAGATACAACTTCACTCTTCACTGTACATCCATATCCCACCACAATTAGGTACACATCAGTTGTAAATTTCGGCAAAACGTTAAATAAATGTTTTCACTACACCCAGAGAGAAGAAACAATCTCTATCAACAAACAATTAAAAGTACTTATAGTTGTTGCTGCAAGAGCAAATCTTGCATTAATAATTATGCAAATAAACCTCGTCAGTCTGCGCAAAGAATGGTGTGCACAGAAATCATAAATAGTATAAAATAAAGGAATCTAAGCATTCTAAGCGTGATGTTACAAAGATGGCCACCAATCACCAAGGGTTGAAATGTAGGTGGCATTGGAAGTATTAATAATTGACGAACCAACAAAAATTTAATAGAATGTCCAAGAATCTATAGATTATGGTGTGAGGAAAGTTTCTTTGAAGTCTTTGGCCACCAGGTCCTTTTAAGGCCCTAGAACGCTTCGTTTAGAAGTTATTTACGACATAACTGCATGAGTTCTGCCGGTTGCATTTAACACGAATATTTAGATGCGTTTATCAAACAAATCCTTCATATTTTTACATCAAAGTGTAATTCGTCACGTCTCCGTATAATTATCTTTATTTAGAGGCCTCATTTATAACAATCGGTTGCGTGTGAGAGTCGCAAAACGTATGTATACAACTGAAATAATATAGGAGACGATTAATGATCCCCTTGAACTATTAAAAATTTACAAACTTTGGAAACATCTCATCACATCACGTTGTCATTCACAACGCTAAAAAAATGCATACCACTTATTTAAAAAAGTGAATACAGCTGGAATGGAAAAATAACAACAACAAAAAACATGAAAAGAGACAAATCAACCGTATTTCGGTTAAAACCGGAGGGTAATTCCAATTCACACTGCAAGAAGCTGGTGCGACGTCGGGGACGCTGACAATAATTTCTTAAAAGCACACACACACACGCGGCGGGCGAGGCGGGGCGGGGCGGGGCG
>BOPP01000078.1:1326318-1337711 GCA_017312745.1 Gryllus bimaculatus | reverse complement strand
GGCGGGCGCGTTCACCTCCATCGTCATCATCATTTTTCTCGCGCCCCCTCACCCCGCGCCCCGGTCGCCCCGGGCGGCGTGGCGGCCTCGCCCGCGACGCCCCGGATCGGCGCCCGCCCGCGCCTCTTCGCCTGGAGGGTCAGGAGGGACAGGGTTGTGATTTATTCATTGATTATTGCGCGTCAAATGCTAAGGTCATTTGTACCGAAAGTGAAGTGCATGTTTTTGTGGTGCGGTGATCTTCCCCCGCTGGAAGGCGAGATGCGGCGGTTTGTGGGGAGATTCCCCCACCAGGTATCTCCCACCAGCCGGGCCCCGCACCAGGTAAGAAAACCTATAAGCTGCCAAGTAGTCTCCCGAAATGTGCGGTTGTGTAGTGCATGTTAGTGTAAGTGTGTTTAAGTAAGGGGTGATGATAGAACAAGGAACAGAAAGAAAGATCGCGAGAGGTCCGAGGCCCGTTTGCTAGGGTACTGCCCCGGCGGTACTCTGGTGATGCTCGGAGAAACCACTGAACGCATGCGCAACAACCTGTTAGAATTCTCCTCCAGATAGCGACTGAATTTGACCTAACGGTACTCCAACCCCAGGATATCCAGGTTAGAGGCACTGCAATGGCACTGAGTCACTTCAGCCAGTGTATTGTTAATTTTACCTTTTGGAAAGAAATGTGCATCGCATGTGGGAGGAAGCTTGCACGGTAGCGACAGGAAACACCAGCAGAGCTCGTAATCTTTCAACTGCACGCACATACAAATTCGATGTTGTCCTCAATCCATGACTTGCAATTCACACTATTGACAAAATGCATTCTAATTTGTGTCGGCCTTGTTCTTGCATTGCGCCTGAGTTGCATAAGGATATGGCTGAACTGTACAGACAAATCTGTTGTATTTCAAACGTTCCTGATATCGGCTGAGATGGCTCTGTGAAACGTCGTCGGTACATCTGCAACATCGTTTAATGATAGGTCCGGTTTGACTTAAGACGGTAACGGATTTTGGACACTAGCTACGTAGCTAGGTCGATTTCAACCACTTTCTGATGATAAGTCTAGTCTTCGACTGCCCTATAGGTATTTCAAATTCCTAACTATCAGGGAACCGACGCTTACATCTATGAAAAACTCTATATTAGATTGAAAATCTGAGTTTCATACAATATTTTACCCACAATTGCGTTATATTGCATTCCATCTTAAAGCTAATAGTAACAAGCGAATAGCTGAAAATAATTCATCAGAGAAAAGTACAAGGTCTGTTTAAGGAAAATACGCTACTCGCAAAATTCATTTCCTCGACGTTTTTAGGTTGCCTGTCCATCGTCGGTTATCGACTCACATCTCGCCATGTCACTACTCAGTAGATCTATTTTGATGGCTGTTCGGGTTCGATACATATTCCAAGCACAATGTCACGGTTCACACATAGGAAACGACAATTTATCAGCATGAGTAGAAATCGTGAATGTAATTTCCTTGAGAAACTCAAAAGTCTCTGAAGCTTTCTTCGAAAAGACATTTTCACTCTTCGAAATGAAGTCTTTTTAATATTGAAAAATTCAATAGAGATTTAGAAAACGAAATGCTGTGTTGCATTCAATGTCATGACGCTGATTAATGAATTTCGAAATCGAAGGTAGTCATTTCTCACGAAATAATAAAAAAATGTGTTTTGAAAAAGTTTTTAAATTCGCATATGCAATATCATTTAATATAATTTGGAAAACTTATATTATGTGTCAATCCTGAATATTTTTTTAAAATTACGTTCTTTGATCTGTGGTAGTTTCTTTATAATTAAATGATTATTTATATGTATATGATATTTATATGTAGTTCTGCATTCCATTTAAAAGAGATAAATATTGAAAATTGCAAAAGTTAAAATATTTTTCTAACCTTTTCTTAATCTCCAACATTAAAATTAGATAGTTCTTTATCAATTCAACTTATCCCTTAGTTTTAGACCTTTCCCTTAAATAATGTAATGGACATTAAAAAATGTGAGTAGTTGTTGAGTAATAGTACTGAAGGAAGAAAAGTTTCGGTATGACATACATTTCCACTAATTTCCTGTATGTTACGATTCCTATGATTATTATTGTCAATGTGGAAATTTCACTGTAAGCGAATCATTTGTGTTTATTTGGTACTTGATCGACACCAATGACTTTCGTTTAGCACAACCGAAAGTTCAATACATGCTAGATTACTATACTGCGTCAACTGAACACGCTTGGCGTGGCGGCTCAGGCCTCTAATTTCATGTTAAAAAGTTATATTTGAAAATCCATAATAAAATACACTCTAAACCTATTACAGTAGTTTTCCGTCTCGATCATTTCGGTCATACAAATGTATATGATAAAGTATCGAATAAAATACTTCTTAAGTTTTTGTTTCATAACACAGTAATCTTTAATTATGGTCAATCTCATGAAACAATTTGTAACAATTCATGTAAATACCGGAAAGAATGGAATAATTCACACTGTTTCACCAATTTTCTCATCCGTTGAAACAACGAAAAACATGCGAGTTTCTAGAATTATTCCGGGCTATCCTAAGGAACTATCCTAAAGGATCCGGCTGAGAATTGTGCCAATTGACTTGAGCTATTCGAATGAGCTATTATTCAACCTCTGTAGGTGTTGTAAGTTACCCAAGTTTTTAATTGCTAAACAGCAACAACAAACAAGTTTCTTATAGATATATCTTAAAATCTTCGTGACGAAGCCTCAAACCGATCGTCAGATCCCTCTCAGGAGACCGACACGCGTCGAATGCCACCTCATTTGGCTCGAATGATGAACGTGAATGACGGGTGGACGAAGATTACTGCATTACCATAAAATGATGTTAAGGTTTAAGTCAGATTTAAGGCGCACATTATCCGAGAGGTGTAGATAGATCGGTATGTATGACGAATGACTAATTAGAATTTCAACTGGATACTGATGACATTAGCCACAGGCCGCTGGATAAGTAAGGTGATTGTCATATTCTGGAGCGTCTTGTAAGTTTGCAAGAAATATTTTGGAATAAACACAAATATGCGTTTCGCAGAAACATGGTTGGTTATCGCGTAGCCAAATGTGAAAAACTGTCACCAAATGTGATGCAATGCAATTCCACCAAAGCGTACTGAATCGTTTATTCAGGTGTACAAAGAAGTTAGACTAGATTACCTGATAACATGAAAGTATAAATTTTCGACTGACACAGTGTAAGTCGAAACTTCACTTTTTTGTAGACTTAGTAATTTGCTACCAGCAATCCGACTCCTGTTCATCACGTATCAGTTAGTCCTCGGCAAGATAACATAGTTCACCTACCCTAACCACTTCGTCCTAGCTAATGTGCCCTTCTATGAGTAACATACGAAGTATGCGTCAGAAGTCTTCCTAGTTAGGACGTATCTATCCAATTTGGATAATTTGACCATTAACTGGGTAATATGGAAATTATCCAGATATTGACTTTGGCTGTAACGAACGTAAAATAAGAATTTGTCTTCAATAATCATATAAAAATCTGATAAACATCAACCAATACAAGAGGATTTATTTTCAAACACACTTTAATATATATTTTGTAACTAATTTCATATGTAAAAATATAATAATGTCATACATATGTGTAACTTCTGTATTACGTGCTATATTAGTTAATATTAAATCAGTCGATTTAATTCAACAAGATCGACTTCTGGTCTAGGCGGTCCAAACTCTGTTGGTAATATTATATTTTACCAGTCCATATTTCGGTTTTTGTAAATATGTTAATTCATTCATGTTCCAGTGGAATGAGGAACCTGGTTCATATTTTTTGTTCGATGTTTAATTTAACACATACTTACAAATGCTCGTACATATGACAAACACAAACTATTTGGCATGGAAGCATTAAAAAATTTCTTAAACACACCGATAAGATACGTGCCAAACGCGTTTGCCTAATTCAAAACTCACGGAATCAGACGACGCGATCCAGCGCGCTCGCACAGGATTTGCAACCGTCGAGTGGGGTAAGATCACACAACCCCCTTTCACTTTCTCCGTTCTAAGAAGCAACGTTGTATTAAAGGACCAAACAGCGGTTGAAGACATGTGATCAATGCCCTGTTAAAACATTCCGAGCTGTTGACACTTACCCATATTCGGTTATCACCGCCGAGCAAGGATGAAGAGGCATGTTCGTAATGTATTTTATTCTTATTTTTCAATATCCACGCCGGTCTTCCACTATGTTCCTCATGGGGACATTTTATCTATTACACCATTCACACACTTACGGGTTCCCCGGTCTGTGGTCAGCACGAGTCTCGCGAGGAACACATACATGAGCGACAAGGGACAAGAAACGATGCTCACGGCGGGACCCGAACCCGCGACCTTTCGGACCGAGACACCGAGTCGGCACACGCTCTAGCCACCTCGGCCAGCCAGGTCGGCTCGCAATGCAACAGGGTACAAAACAATACAAGAACTTTCACTATTAAAGAAATGGGGTAGGGTGCAGGTGAACATATGGCGGAGCCGCCTTCGAGTTGTGTGAGACGTGGCTGCCGCGGGCGGCGGGTGGGCGAGCGCTGTGATTCACCGCGTGGGCGGTGGCACGCGATGCACCTTCGCGCGCCCGCGGCCACAGAGGGCGCGCCGCCCTTCCCTCACCCGCCCCGCCCCACCCCACCCCTACGGAGCAGCAGCTGGCGAAAACCCAGCGCACACCTACGACTCCTGCCGCGCTGCACCTCCTACGCGATACAGTAAAACTTACTCAATGCGGATCCTCAAGGGAACACTATTTCCTTTTTTTCCGTTTTAGACAAGATTCCGCATTATACACTGTGACAGAGCAGAGCGCACCGGGAGAGATAACTCAGTGCATAAACTGATGTCACTTCAATGTTTCTAATCGGGAGGTCGTAGGTTCGAGTTCCGATAGTGGCAATATTTTCGACACTAGCTTGTTAGCTAGGTCGAATTTAGCCGCTGTTTGGAGAATTTCAGCGGCTGCTCTCATCTGTAGTTTTGCGTGGTTTCTGCGATCAACGCCAGGCAAATGCATGAGTAGTACACAAACAAACGGGCCACGGACCGCGCGCGATCTCACCTTCTTTTTCCTAGTCCTATCCTCACCCCTTACATACACATTAACATGCACAGATAAAATTCAAAAACACAAAACAGTAGATTATGTAACAAGGGCGCGAAACAGGTGATTTCGCGCGAGTAGAGTTGGTCGTTGGAGCGAAGCGAAGAAAACAAAGAGACGAGTGCGGGAATCATCTCCCGCCCGTGTTGCGTACACTACGTTTTAACACGCCGGGAGCGAAATACAATGCGTCGAGTAAAAGAATATAAATTTAATTTTACCTTCTTTGCACAAAAGTAAGTGGATTCCAGCAAGCATCGTAACACTATTGTTTGTAAATAATAAACAAAGACGTCAAGACGAAAGACATTTGCTAATCGTTACAGATGGTTCGCACAAGCTTCGTGATGTTTCGCACACGGTGAAAAAATGAACAGTTTCGCACACGGGAAACAAGCATGAGAAACCGCGTTTCGCGCACGGTGTGTTAAAAGCGTTTTTGCCGAGCTATAAACTGAACGTGCGGTGGTTGATTGCTGATCCATCCGGTTGGTGCTTGCTCTGTCAGGATGGCACACTCCGTTCACTGGGGTAGCGCCAGTAAGTTCTCGTTTTATACTTAGAATTGGATGCTCCTTGCTCTTATTATCGATCTGTGTGAACGGAGGTCACACATTTTTTGCCGAAGAAGCGTTCTGTTTAAAACAAGCAGCATAGTCTGTAAGAAAAATAAAAAAACAAGTGAAATGTAACTTTCTCTACCATTGAAAAAAATTCTGATATGTCTATTCTCTGAAGTGGATAAATTTGCAAAGTTGAATTAAGAAAAAGAGTAACTATATTAACAAAAAGGTCTCATTGTTTCCACACAATTTTGTGAACAAGATTTTTATTTTGTTTTTCATGGAGATATGAACGTAAATAAATCATTAATTGTATATACTTGTGTTTAGCTGTCTTTGACAGGAAGAGAAAACATTTTTGGGTGACCATAAAGGGATCAAACGAAATTGTTTGCAAGTTTTCTTTATCATTGGTTATTTTAGATTCCTGAACCTATAAACATTCCAGTTTTTTCGTGTCTTACGAAATTATTTTTCACGGCCTATTGAATATTGCGATGTCTTTTGCTAATTGTCGGCTGGACACACAAATGAACGCACAAATCTAACTTCCTAACTAACGGTCAAATCAGGGGTACGTGCGTCCGCACTAACCTTCTGCTATACTGCCACTAAGGAGTACCCTCATAAATCTCTCTTCCTCTTCGAATAAATGTTAAGGAAGTTAGCCGGAGCACCATGATTCGTCAGTAGCAAAACCCATCAAAAGGATCTAAAGTTCTCAACGCTTGCGGACGTCATTACGAAAGGAAACCAGAAGTATTTGAAGAAACTAAATGAGAATTTAAACCCGCTATCAATTAATCTACTGGACAACAGCGAGCACACATATACACTAAATTAATTGATTATTTAGTGATTCCAGGCACGTCAACTACTAGGGTCATTAGTACGGGTGAGTAATGCATGCTTTTTGGTCGTGAGGTGGCGGTGATCTTTCCCCCAGTCTATGACGAGATTCGGTGCTGACCTACCATAGGCTAGCGGGGTTTTCCCTAACCAGGTATCTCCCACCAGCGAAGCACCGCCCCTGTCGGGACAAGCTCTTGCGTTCCTTACGGGTCTCCCGGCTACTGTGGTAGTGTAGTGAATATTAGTGTGTGTAGGTAAGGGGTAAGAATAGGACAAGGAAGATGAAGGTGAGATTCGTGGACCGTTTATTAGGGTGCTGCTCCAGCGTTCGCCTGATGATGATCGGAGAAACCACGGAAAACTACCGATCAGAGCAGCCGGCCGCTAGAATTCTCCTCCAGACAGCGCCTGAATTCGACCTAGCTAACAAGCAAGTGTCGCAAATCCTGCCACCGTTGGGACACGAATCTAGGGCCTCCCGGTCATAGGGACTGCTGATCAGTTGATTCCCTGATCCTTCTCTAACAGTCATATAGACTGAAACATCAACACAAAACTGCCACACCGCTTTTTTTTAAATCCCTAATTAGACAAAACCACTCCGAGTGTAACCAGTTTACTTAATGTTACTAGTGTAAATACAAACCATTTACTAAATGTTCTTCAAGAACATATTGTAAATTTGCAGATGTGAAGTAAAAAAAATTTAAAACCTGCAATTCACGCCAAGTTTCCGCCGAGCCCGGCGGCCGCTGCTCCGCGCGCCCAGGCGAAGGGTGAAGGGCGGTGGCGAGGGCGAAGTCTGCCGTATCGGCCATGCGCCCGCCGCCGTTGAGCACGCCCCACGGCCTGCCGTATCTCGCCGCGCCCCGCCCCTCCTCCTCACCCCTCTCCGCCACAGGGGATGGCGGGGAATTCTCGACACTAGGTACACAGCTGGTCGATTTCAGCCGTAGTCTAGAAGAGAATTGTAGCGCCCGGCTGCTCTGATCGAGGGGTTTTTGTGGTATCTCCGTTCGATTCCAGACGAATACTGGGTCACTAGCCTGACAGATGCGCTCTCCTCTCTCATCCTGGTCCCCTCCTCTATTACATAAGCTTGCACTGTCGTGCACTACACTACCACACACGTCGACAGGCCACTCGGGAGCTAGGATCCTATCTAGGTTAGGCGGAGCTCTGCTGGTGGAGATACCTAGGGTAGGGAAACCCAAACACTTTGACTTTTGGGACTGCGCGCATCTCGTGTTCCGTTACTTCCCGACTGTAACGTGAACTTCACCTTGGAAGTGCACATTGGGACTAATGACGATAGTAGTTGACGAAGGAGAGACATTATCCTTCTTCCTCACTCCTTTCTCTGTGGGAAAGAGCCACTGGACATCCATACTGATCCGCGTATGCGGCCACTACCCACTCCGCCACAAATCAGGAGACGATGTGCTTATTTCATAGCAATATTTATTTTAATGATGTGATTTCCTCTCTTAACATTTAATTTCTCCCTATACCAATTCAACTCAAATCTGTCTGTTTGTTTGATTATTCAACACGTCAACGCCTTTAATCATTAGTAAGAGTAGCACATGTTTTTTTATTATGGCAGGTGGCTGTGATCTTCCTCACAGAATGCTTTGATCCAGCGCCGAACTATACGTCGGCTTTTCCTAACAAGTATCTCTCACCACCGGGCAGCGCCACAGCGGGAGAAGCTGAAAGTTCCTATTTCATCTCCCGGCAAGTATGGTGGTGCATGTAAGTGAAAGTGTACGCGTAAAGAGTGTCGATAAACAAGCAACAGGATGGAAAGATTGCGCGCGGTCTGTGGTCCATTTCTTAGGATCTATTTTAACGACATCTGCAAGATTGATAAGGAAATATTGATTTTGGTGAAAAAGCGCTGTCAACGGCGTTGTTCACAGACAGAGAGGGAAAAAATAGACAGAAAGACAGAAGTTTTACTTCTAACAATTTGTCGGTATCAAGAACTCAATAATCAGACTACACAACGTATGAAAGGCAGTAATTTACCACATATACGAGGAAGAATCATCTTTTTTGGTACTGGGACACACAAAAGGAGATTTTCTGTTCAAAAATTGTGGTTTCTCGCAGCAACATTGCATCAATTTTTCTGTGGTACTTAGCAGAATGCAAGAGAATAAAAACATTTGAATTTATTTTTGTATTCGTTCGATTATGTAGTTCTATATAGATTGCATTGAAAACACTTGAAATTTAGAACGTCTTCTTCGCATGACAATATTGCTAAGCTGATGAGATTTTCTGTTCAGTAATCGTGGTTTCTCGCTGCAACATTGCATCAATTTCTCTGTGGTACTGGTGGTAAAAACGTTTGAATTTATTTTTGTATTCGTTCGAATTTGCTGTTTTATATTGGCTGCATTGAAAAGTCTTTGAAATTTTGAAAGTCTTCTTCGCATGACAGTATTGCTAAGCTGATGAAACCATCGCAGCCGGCTGACCCTTGGCTCTATGCTCGGCAAACTCTAGCAGCACCTGGGGGGAGGGGGGGAGCGACAGAGTCCTCTCGTTAAGGTACTCGACAGCGGAAAGCTCTTAGCGCCTGTGACATCACCACCACCACCTCCTCCGTTCCAACCCCCTCCAGTGACACAGCCACCGCCATCACCACCACCACATCTGCCATCGCCTTCAGAACAGTCCACGTACTTCCACGTCTGCTCCCTCGCTCCCACCCCACATTCAGAACTAGCCCTCCACTATTCCTTTTTCTCATCGACCACACCACCTCCAGGCACCGATCCTTATGATTCATTGGTTGATGATTGATTGTTAGTAATTCCGGGCGTGTCAACTGCTAAGATTAGTCCCGTAAGTGTAGTGCATGTGTTTTCATCTGGAGGTGACGGTGATCTTCTCCCGCTTAATGACGAGATCCGTCGCAGACCTACCGTTGGCTTGCGGGTTTTCCCCAACCTGGCACATCCCACCAGCGGCTGCTGACCGGAATCCCGGAAAGTATGGTAGTGTAGTGTCGGTTAGTGTAAGTGTACGCAAGGGGTGAGGGTAGGAGGAAAGGGTGAGGGTGAGAGGCAAGGGGTGAGGGTAAAAGGAAGACGAACGAAAGTTTGCGCTCGGTCCGTGGCCCGTTGGTTAGGGTACTGCTCTGGCATTCACCTGATGTTGACCACGGACAAGTGTCAATCAGAGCAGCCGGCCGCTAGAATTCTCTTCCAGACAACGGCTGAACTCGACCTAGCTATGTAGGTAAAGGCGAAAATCCTGCCACAGTCGGGAGTGGAACCCAAAGACCTCCCAGTCAGAGGTGTTGCAATGATATCAGTTGATGCCCTGAACCACCGCTCTCGGTGATTCTTTCGGGATTGCCTTCAGTGAGCAGGTTTTTATACATCTTCAACCTTCATTTCGCTGCTTCAGAACACAAAATAGTGAATTCATCAACACTTCTACATTCTCCCCCTTTCTTTGCAGATCGAAGTGACCTTCCGGTTTTGGCCGACCCGCTTCCCGACTGTCATCTATCGACACTTGAGGAATCTATCAGGGTAGTTTGGGGTCTCCTGACAGAACGCCCCCCCATATCAACACGCCCAGGGGACCTTGAGCCTGTTCCTTTGCAGCTATGAATGAGGTAGACCATGTCCCCATATCGGCGTTTGCACGTTTAATGTGGGGTTACGCGATCAGTTCTTCATTCAACTTCAGTCAACCCCCATTTTACTCAGTTCTCCTGCTTCAGTTGTGCATCCACATCTGCCTTCTCTGTCATCTTGCGTTGCTGCTTGCCTCCTCCCTTTTCACCCTTCTCCACAAACGATTTCACCCCCAGATGCGAACCATATTTTCAACGGCACTACTTGTTTAATTCCATTAAAGTTACAAATATTTTCTGATGTGAATGGGTAGTAATTTCTTACATTGACACTTTTTGGATGAGTGTATGAGTGTGGAAGCCGGTTTTGGTAACAGTTTAAGATGGACAATCACCGCGAATCTTAATTTCTTTATAATTTTATATGGCATTGAATCTGAATGATTCATAAAAACATGTTTGTGACGGAAAATTGGAGATATGATATTGACTGGATGTACTTCAATTCCAGTGATACTAGATCAAAAATAAAACAATACGAATCGCAACGGTTGAGAACTGAATTCAACAAATTCAATTAATTCAAAGATATAAATTCACATTTTAAAGCTACTCTTCTAGTTATTATTTGTTATAAAAATATCGAATTGTCAAATGAGTGGTAAATCTCAATTAAACAATTAAATAAACTAAATTAGTAATTGATTTTCATTCTTATTATAAGGTCTTGGTAATATGAATAAGTTGTAATCGATCGCCGAAATGTAGATATTCACTTCTAGACAAAAAAAATGAACCCTTGAAAAGTTGGGGATCCGTTTTAGCAACAGAAGAGTATGGTAAGCAATTATATCAAATAACCCCGTGTAGCATTAAACACCAACAGCCAATAACCAATCATCAATCACCAACCTCCAATTTCCAAACTCCAACCACCAACATCCAACCACCAACATCCAACCACCATCATCCATCCTCTAACCGTCAACCACCAACATCAACCCCAACCACCAAACACATCATCACCAACGATCAAACACCAACCATCAAACCCACCTCCAACTTTGAACCATCAACTACTAACCTTCCGCCTCCAACCACCACCCACAACCATCAATCTCCAACCATCAACAACTTATCTCCACTCATCGAACACCAATCTCTAACCATCAACAACCATCCTGAAACCACGATCAACCAACCTCCAACTCTCCCCCAGCAC
>BOPP01000078.1:1308948-1319498 GCA_017312745.1 Gryllus bimaculatus | reverse complement strand
GTTTACTCGGTGGGGCGTAACTAACAGCTCGGCCGCAATGGATGGGAAGGGGGTGGGGCGGGGTGCCCGCATGCAGAGAAGACATTAGCGACCGCTCGCTAAAAGCGCCAGCCTGTGCTCGCCGCTTCGAGCTGCCCCGTTCGCTTTTGATGTGTGAGGCTTCCTGAGAACGCTCTATGCTCTCCACTACAACTCACATTGTCCCCGCACAATACCCTTCTTTCTCCGCTCACTTCGTGGGTTCAAGGTCGTCCACGCCGAGCGCCAACGCAAAAGGAAGAGCTTTTTTATTACGAGGCGGTAACTTCTACTTCTTCACAGAGAAAAGTTTTTTATAACGTTTTCGGATATTATTTAAGATGTCTTGTTTTTTTCCTCCTGTAGTCCATTTCAATCTACTTGCAAAACCTTTTCTCAGCAACTTCACCATAATGTGTTGGTAAGCATGCACGAGAATGCGCTATAGGAAAGTTTTGATTTCGAATTCGCGAAGCATTAAGCGCTCCGTCAGGGACAGCAATGAATGTGTACTACTGCAGCGGTCGTTGCCGTAAACTGCTGGAGTAGCAGCGCAGACCGTTTCTGCCGTACCTGCGACCTGCGCTTTTCCTCATGACAGCTCATTCGAAGTTTTGCGCGGCGCCGCCGGTGCAACGAAGCAGGAAGACGCTGCGGGCGCCACTGCTCCCCAATGGACTTCTCGGAGCAGTTCTCTTCCTATTGATGGCAGCCCCTCAGGGCGAATCATGACAGCGTAAGCGGGTATGGTTTCTGGTGGAGAGTTGGAGACGACCACCCGGACCCTGAGTTGCACGGCGGGTCTCGGCGTTCGCAAAACGGAGGATTGCAGAGAGGAGGTGATGCTGGGCTCCGTATTACCGGGTTCGGCCGGTAACCCACCAGTTCTGCCCCTGGTGTGTCGACCGTTGGGCGGGTTTGGGCGAAGGACGTTCTTCGGAATTCTCCGAATCCCACGTATAGAAGTCCAGAGGGGAACATGATCCTTTCTGCCGGGTTGCCCAGGTTATGGCGATACGTCGGTAGCGTAAAGGCAATTGCAGTGAGGAGACGGGAAGGGGGACCTTAGTTTGGGTACCCCTCGGAGGACTCTTAGCTTTGTTGTCGCAGTGGCCCGATACATCAGTTGCTCCGTCCAACTGGTTATCAATGGTTAGTAATTCTAAGAAACTATAATGTATATTATCTTCGTAAAGCAAGATGGAAACAAATATTATTATTATTATTATTATTATTATTATTATAGTTATTATTATTATTATTATAGTTATTATTATTATTATAGTTATTATTATTATTATTATTATTATTATTATTATTATTATTATACTCTGTGCTTATAGGAGGTACTTGTCCCGGCGCATGCGGGTGGCGCATTGATTTATCTCCGGCCCTAGTCTGGATAGTCAGTAGCTCTGAGCTGGCATGGCGGCCCGATCCACGCTCTGTGAGGTTACCGAGAGGATAAAACAACGCTTACCTGCCCACCCCGACGAGCAATCTCCCTGGCAGAACAAGGAACAGTGTGGTGGGGTAGACTACGTGTGACATATACTACACTATGCGATCAAAAGTGTCTTGACGCGTCCAAAATGGTGTTATGGACCGTGTTATGTTAGTGACGGGGTCGTGTCATGGAAGGAGCTTGCACCCTTTGGTATGTATTGCACTATCACGGCACAGACGTACGTGGATGTTTTAAACACCTTCTTGCTTCCCTCTATTGAAGAGGGTTAGCGATTGCATCTTTCAATACAATTGAGCACCTGTTCATACTGCACGGCCTCTGGCGGAGTGGTTACACGACAATAATACGCCTCTAATAGACTGGTCTGCACAGAGTTATGACTTGAATCTCATCAAACACCTTTGGGATGTTTTGAAACGTCAGCTTCGTTCCAGGCCTCACCGACGCACATCGAGTAGAATGGGCTGCCATTCCCCAAGGAAGCCCCTTCCAGCACCTGATTAAAAGTATGTCTGCGAGAGTGGAAGCTCTCATCAAGACTAAGGGTGGGCGAACATCATATTGAATTCCAGCATTACTGATGGAAGGAGCCACGAACTGGTAGGTCATTTTCAGCCACGTGTGCGGACACTTTTGATCACATAGTGCATATTGACGGCAGCTCATGACTTTTCACTTTCTACACCAAGCGAAGATGCTACAGAATGGCATGGACTTTTTCATTCTAGTTAGTTTCCTATTCTCTTGAGTTAGCTCTTTTCCTATTCTCTTGAGCTAGCTTTTCGGTTTTGCCTCGACCCATTGCCAGTTACTGTCTATCGGCACCTCCAAGACCTAGAGAACCTCTCGCACCTACCCTTCCTCTGGGGATATTCCCAGTGACGAGAACCTTTGCGCATCTGGAACAAAGGCCTATCTAGGCCTTGTACCTTTACGCATTTTTCCTTGGCATTTATCTGTGCTTGTACCATTATTCTAGGAGTACGAAAACAGTTCGTCAATTACTCACACTTCTCACACACACAGTAGCATGTCAGGTCAAGAGATTGCGGAGGGATTACTGTACAGATGTAATACAAGAAGGACTCGGAATGAACCTCACGCCAGAGACAACATAAAACATTCTTGCCTTACGATTTCCAACCTCCAGCCTTCGCGACTTTATACTTGACCTTATCTGAAACAAGCTCTTTTTTCATGAGGCTGAATTATTTGTCCCAGCTATCTGAAAACGAATTTCGGGTTTGTAACAATAATTTGAAGAAAAAAGTAGGAAAAAACGTATCACAAACAAAGTCGCCTTTTAATGTATTTACTACCTTTGATCTGCATGGAGTATTAAATCTATGCATCTTAATGCCTTTGACATCATTCGTTTCCATGGCAACAATGAAAAAAACCTGCAATGTATGGTAGTGTAGTGCATATAAGTGTAAGTAACGGGTAGGATGGAAAAGGAAGAGGAAGGAAAGATCGCGCAGTTTGTAGCCCGTTTGTAAAGTTACTGGTCCGGCATATCCTTGCTATTGATCAGAGAAACGAGGGAAATCTGCCGATCAGAGCAGCCGGCCGCAAGAATGTTCCTGCAGACAGCGACAGAACTCTACCAGCCTAGTACCAATGACTTACGTCATTAGCAACTGGATGCATTTAGGAATCTTGATATCATGGGGAGACGTCCACCTGTTTCCTTCTCTACAAAAATTCTTCTTGCCGCAGTCTGATCTCTGGACAGTCCTGTCTTGTCGAGCACCCCACATCCCGAACTCCCCTTCCCCTCGCTCAGATACCTCCGCAGAACCTCGCTCCTGGCGATTATACACCTCCCAGCCCACCGCCTTATAATCTTGCTCCTTCTGCCTCCGCGTTTCTCCTCTTACCTCTATCTTCTCCCTCCCTCCGCCCGGTCCGGTCCGCCCGCGCACGCTCGACTGCGGCTAAACGCGCTGCTCCTTCCCCACATCCCCTGCCTGCCGCACGCCCGTCCGTCGAAGAAGAAAAAAACCAACAAAACAAAACACGAAAACGTGAAGACGTCCGAATAAAAGCACAAGGAAAGAAAATATCTTCAGTAAGCAAATAAGACATTGTTTGCTAAGTGGCAGGGCTTTTCGTCTGCATATCCGTTATAAATAGACTTTTTTCGAACAAAAAGGGTATCCTTTGAGGCGTATAAAGCACCAACAAATGGAGACGCGGAGGTAAAGAGCGGACAGGCTGAGCGGCCGGCGGAAATCGCATGAATCAATGTGTCAGCGCACGGGGCTGCGGACGCCGCCGGTTTGTTTTCCAGCTTAGTCACCGGCGCCCCGCCCCCTCACCATCACCCTTCCCACCCGCCAGAATACCCGCGCCATCACCCGCTGAATGTGGCACATCACCATACGCCTCTTATCATAGGTTATACCACGATGGGTTGAAAATTGTCGATTGATTCTCAACTCGCGAAGCGAGGAGGGGATTTATCTGAGAATTTCCAAAGCATTCCATAATATTTAATAGGAGTATTCCACGAGTGAAATTATGTTCAACAGAGTTCCAAAATGCGCCGAATATTGAAACTAACTGAAAGCGTATGTTGAAATCAGAAGTTGTTATATCCGCTGTTTATTGGACATCGACATAGCGATCGATGTACACCGTCTCCTAAGATAGATGTGCCACAGTTTATGATTGGCTAGTAGGAAGAAACGGTAAGAAAAATGGGATAAAAAAGCGACAAACGTTTTGAGTTTCATTGCCTTGATTGGGGAATTTTGTATGTATATTTAAACACAACTGGTTTTAATTTCACGAGAGGAATAGTCAACATAATTTCAATTCTTTCTCTCACATTCTACACACCCTTAATTAAATTGTGTATCTTTCCCATCCCCCCGCCCGCCTGCGACTCTCCCCAGCATGCCCACGCCATCTCTTACTCCTTTGCCGGCGATCACCACACGCCGCTTATCACCATTATTTCTATTCTTTCGTATTGTACACGTACTTAAAGAAAAGTGCTTAAGCGCTTTCAGCGCTGATTCCGTCGCTTTACCAAACTCTACAGTTCATGGGTTATCAAAAAAGTACCTCAGTTGCCAAACCTGTATCGCTCTTCCAACGCCTCACCATCACCCCCCCTTCCATAACCGCATGTTCGTCTTCACCATCGAATTTCCTTCATTGGTCCACATCCATCACTGCATATTCATCGTCAATCTCTCTTCCATCGCCCAGCTACTTCCATCGCCCCTCCTCCAATGCTCCACTTTCATCGCTCCTTCTTAGAGGCCCCTCCTCCATCCTCCTTCACTCCATATTCATCGCCTTCCTTCATCTCCCCTCCTCCTCCATCACCTCTCCTCCCCCAGCGCGCCTACCCCATCACCCCACTTCCATAACCCCAAGTTCATCGTCCATCATCTTCCATCGTCAATCCTGCTTCTTCGCCTTTGTCTTATCGCCCTTTTACAATTGCCCCTTTGCCATCACACCTCTTCATTACCCCATTTTCGTCGTTTATCCAATCCCCTCCGCCATCGTCCCACTTTCTTCATCCTATGTTCACCGTTGCTCCTCCATCGCCCCTCCTCCAACACATTTCTCCAATTGTTCCACTTGCATCGCTCCACATCCAGTGCCCCTCCCCCTTCTCAACAGCTCATCCTCCACCTCCCTTCAGTCTCACTCCCTGCCGCCTTCACCCTGCCTCTTCACCCACCATACGACGATCATCTACTGTCCATCTTGCTCGCCCTCCATTACTCACAACTTGGTAATTGATTATTAGTATTTCCGGGCGCGTCAACTAATGAGGTCATTCGACCCGAAAGTGCAGTGCATGTTTTTGCTCGTTACGTGGCAGTGGTCTTCCCCTGCTACATCGCGAGATCCGGCGCCGACCTACCGACGGCTAGTGGGGTTTTCCTAACTAGATATCTCCCACCAGTGGAGCAACGCCCCAGCCGGGAAAAGCTCGAATCTCCCGACCGGTGCCCCGGCATGTGTAGTGCGTGTTAATGGCGGTGTGTAAGGGGTGAGAATATGGCAAGGAAGAGGGAGGTAAGATCGCGCACGCTCCGTGGCCCATTTGTTAGGGTACTGCTCCGGCATTCTCCTGGTATTGATCGGAGAAACCACGGAAAACTACCGATCAGAGCAGCCGGCCTCTAAAGTTCCCCTCCGGACAACAGCTGAACTCGACCTAGAAGACAAGCTAGTGTGAAAAATCCTGCCACCGTCAGGACTCGAATCTAGGATCTCCCGGGACTGCCGTGACATTAGTTGATGCCCTGAGCCATCTCTCCCAGTCCCACGACTTGTCATGCGCTGATGGGCTAGTCCACGCGTGTGCCCCATGACCTATGTGGCACGGGGCAATACTTCACCGAGTCAGCGTGCGCTCGTGTGCTGAATCGCTCTTTGAATTATCCATCCTTGACAAGGCAAATCGCCGGGGACGACACACGGAGTGCACCCGAAACGCTAGCAAATTACGAAATGTAGACGAGATTGGAGGGAGGGCGGTTTCTTCTGGCTGCCACATGCCATCAATTTTCTTGAACGATTTGTACACGAAAACAGATGCCTGAGTTCCATGCAATCTTTGAGGCGATTTCCTGTTTTTCTTTTCCCTTTCTTTCTCATGTTATGCCGCAGCTTTTGCATTTCAAAAATGACTTCGGACATAATGTAATCTGCTTCTTTATGTATTTTGAGGAAATTGTAATAACCCAAGGATTTTTAATGCAACTATCTTTGGAAATATTTTACATGGTTATCTGAAGATTAAGATTTTGAAAATGTATTGTGTTATTTTTTCAGAAAAACACGATGAAACAATTTTACCTTAATTCTAGCGTATTAGAAGTATATTATGTTTCTTCCCACTAAAAAATCTTGGTTGTTTTAAAATTGTGCGAGATCCATTTTGAAAAAAACCTTTGGGCGTTTCCTTAACATACCCTCTAGCAGTTTTCAGAGAAGTAGGCATGGAATTTCTGGCCGTGTAAGGGATAGTAATCTCTGTAAAATGTTTTACACACGAGTGTCTCGACCATTAAAATAAAAGAATTTACTTCATTCGAGACTACCATTTCTTCAATAAACCACCACTCCTTCTCTGTTCTAAATACAAAACACCAGATACGCAGTTTTGGTCAATCAGAAATATATTTAACAGTTTTAGTAGTTCAGCGTCGGGAAACTTCCTTATATATTTACATCTGTTAAACACCTCCGCGGTTCGATTCAAGAAACGACGTATGTTTCTTTTGTGCTATTTCCGCGTCGCGCTTGCTCCGTAGCGGGAAAGTAGCGCAATTGTGTGCTAATGCGCGGCGTTGCAAGCGGGGTGGAAAAAGAGCCGCGGGTTAGCCATCAAAGGCCGGGAAACATTTAGTAAGAAACTCGCTATGTGAGTCAGTGTTCGTAGTTCTAGCCTATCCAGTTACACGCTTGCAAAATGTTCATGCAATGTTTCAAAATTATCGCATATAAGGACCAAACGATCACCATTCACAGTTAGTTAAATTTTGAAATAAGTTAGTTACTTATACAATGCAAAAATATATGACTATTTCAGAGCTTAAAATTCAATATTTTATATTCTCGAAAATAAGAAATGGATTAAGAAAATATGTATTTCAAAAGTTGGAGAAATTCTGCAAAATATTGCTCAAATCACAGCACTTAAGAACTTGTATTTCAGCAGCTGTACAATACATAACATGAATTTCGTGAAATATCACCCTACATTAATTAAAAGATCATAGAGTTCATTTGAAGGAGAATTTTCTGAGATGGAGTGCACATGCCACCCTTGGTCAAATTTTGATTAATCAATTCATTAACCAATCACATCTACGTAGCTGTTGTCACTCAAAAAAACATAAATTAGAATTTTAAGGAGAAATATTAAAAAATAACTTTTTTATGTGAAATACGTCAGGATTTCTGTAAGTATATCAATTATTGCTAGAGGGAAAAAGTGTCGTAATATTCATGGGCAGAGAACACCATTTTTTTCCCGGATTAATGTAGCAACAACATAGTCATCGGTGAACCGTGAAAGAAATAACTCACTTTTTTATGTTGCATTTCTATTATAGCATTACCCTTGTGAGTGGCATTTTAAGGAACGCCGTTGTATTTAGAGTTCAGTTCGCAAATGTCTATCCCTCTTACACGCAATAACTAACATAATTTTTAGATCAGTGTTGCAACTCAAAAAGTCCTATTATTTTCCAAAATAACTCCCAAAGTCATCATTTAAATAAATTTAATTAATTCAATTTTAATAACTTAAAAATAAAATAAATAAGTATTTTTGGATATAATTTGCAAGGCTATTTTATTGATTTTCAATTAACGTTCGATTAACGCACTCATATGGACGTTATAAGAAGCTTCATCATAGCACTAGTGATCTAATGGATTAATTGTAATAGTAAATTTAGCATGACTTCGCTGTAACACTCTTTTCGAAGACCAAAGAAAGGCGTTGTTTAAATAACAAAGAGTAATATTACTATCTTGACAAAGATTTTCATGTAAAATAATATAAATAGTTAGCCGTCCCCATTGCCCTTTCTCACTGTCTATCCTCATGCTATCGAAAAAATCAACAAAAAGCTATTGAAATTCTGATGGAAGTTCGTGTGTTCCCCCTGTGGCGCCACGTGGACGAATATTGAATATTTCTTGTTCCCAGATGCGAGGTCTGCTGTGGTCATTACTAATGTAACTGAAGTGCGTGTTGTTTCTTGGAGGTGGCGAAGTTCTTGGCCCGCTGGAACATGAGATCCAACGCCGACCCACACGACAGCTGTGATAGATTGTTAGTGATTCCGGGCGCGTTAACGGATGAGGATATTAGTTCCGTAAGTGTAGTGCATGTTATTTCCTATGCATTTCGCGGGTACTTTACCCCGCTGGATGACGAGATTCGGTGCCGACCTACCGTCACCTCACGGGCGTTTCCCCAACCAGGAATATCCCACCAGCGGGACACCGCACTAGCCGGGACAGGCTCTAAGCTCCTGTCCGGTCTCCTGGCATGTACACTTGTGTAGTGCGCATTTGAGTATGTGTGTGTGTGTGTGTGTGTGTGTCTGTGTGTAAGGGGTGAGGATCGGACATGGAAGAAGTAAGAAATATCTCGCACGTGGGTAGTAGCCCGTTTGATAGGTTACTGCTCCGACATTCAGTTGGTCTTGATGGGAGAAGCCAAGGAAAATTACCTGCCAACCGCTAGAATTCTCCTCCAGGCAGCTACTGAATTCTATCTAGCTGACAAGCTAATGGCAAAAATCCTGCCTCCGTCGGGACTCGAAAATATGACCTCCCGGTCAGAGGAACTGCAGTAACATAGTTGATGCCCTGACTCATCTCTCCCGATCACGACAGTTGTGGAAGATACATTCTTCCAGGTATCTCCGCCAAGACAACCTCTGCTTCTGACTGGTCTCCCCACATGAGTGGTGGTGTAAGTGTTGCGTGGTGTACGTGTTCGTACGTGTACGTGTGTGTGTGAATAAGGGCAGAAAAAACGCAAGGTGGTGCAATGGAAGATCGCGCGCTGTCCATGGCTCGTTGGTAAGGGCACTGCCTGATATTCATCGACGAAAACCCGGAAAACTACAACTGAAAGCAAGCCAGCCGTTAGAATTCTCCTCCAGATATCAACTGAAGTCGACTTATCTACTCAGCTATTGTCGAAAATCGCCATTGTTGGGACTAAAATCTTAAGACATCTGGTTTAAGACACTGCAGTCGCAAATGTTGTTCCTTTGAGCTTAATCAGCGTGTGTCTCGTTTCATGTTTGCATATGTTTCACGTTACATACTCCCAGTATTCCGTTTTATGGTATAATGGAGTTCGTCTTTGTTTCGTTTTCTCGACATGCATCTAACCAAGTGGCGCAATCTGCAAGTTGATTATTATCCTGCATAGAGTAATCCATCGATATCCACGATTCGAGTTTTGAACATTCGTGATTAGAGATATGCTACCAGTTTGAACTTCCTCGACTTTAACATTCGCGTGTGCGTGTTGGGCGTACTACTTTAAAGCGTTCACATTCCATGTCCTTTATTAGCGACATATGAGAACCGAATACAGCAGACATCGGAGCTCCAAGTATCACATTCTGCAAAAATGTCAAAGTGGGAATGTCAATTCACATTAACAGAATAACACAATTGTAAAACAATTCAATTCAGTTGCGTCATATTGGAGGTGAGGGTTTTGGCCACAGGAACAGAATATTCATTCAGAATCTGTGCAACTCTCATCATAATGACCTCACGGAAGAGGAACTTCGGGAAATCATCAGCGAAGAAAACCTCCTCGAACGTAATGATGATATAACGAAAGTGAAAAGAGAATTCGAATGTGATCTGAGGACGGAACTTATTTTTATAGTTAGGAGAGAAATAGAAGTAGCTTCCATAATTGGATATTAGAACGAAGTGGATGATGGAATTAAAACAAATAACCAAATTATATAACCAAACACTTTCAAATTTTAAATAAGTTTCAAATATTGTTTTATTTCTTATCTTTGGGGTGTTCCTTATGAATTATCTTTGCAGTCACGATTACTCAGATCTACTTCCATTTATTTCAGATATGTTTCTTTCTTTTTAAGCAGGAACCTAACCCAACTTTCTTAATTAAAAGACAGACTCAACATTCAATGATTTGACATTCGCGTTGCTTTTTCAGAACCCAATTCTCACAAATGTTGAGGAATTACTTTAGTTTAATAGTTTTACCAGTCCTTGTGGCTAGCTGATGGTCGAGCTAGCGTGCGCGGCCCCGGGTTCGATACCCGGTAAGTCAAGATTATAGTGTGCGTTTTCCGTGCAATGTTGTTGCTGTATGACGATGAGAAAATTAACTTCTCAAGTTGAGAAGACCGAAGTTCGATGCGGGGACGTCTATGTGCTATCACACGTACTCCCTTAAACCATGGCCGCGAGGCAGGGACGTCACCGGTAGGCCTGAGCCCGTTCACGGGCTGTCGCACATACATTCACACATACGCACGGGCAGTCGCAAGTACATATATATATATAT
>BOPP01000078.1:1295389-1306728 GCA_017312745.1 Gryllus bimaculatus | reverse complement strand
TCTCTCTCTCTCTCGCTCTCTCTCTCTCGCTCTCTCTCTCTCGCTCTCTCTCTCTCTCGCTCTCTCTCCCTCGTAAAGGAGTCAACTATTCTCGCCATGCATGTTTAATCTAATTTTTAAATTTGGGAGATTCAATACTAACAGCTTTAAATCGATCATTAAATGTATTAAATTAAATGTTCACAACGTACTCAATACACTGATTCCCATGCATTCTTGCTAAGGGAAATGAAGAATTTAATTGCATTAACAATTACTGCATTGAGATAAGACAAACATTTCTATCAGTTCGGGTTACTCCTGCCATCCGCCTGCTCAGGTTATAAGTGTAAACTGTCTGCCAACAGCTCTGGCTTGTGAAAGTTTCGGAGTGGGATATGACCCGTAGCACATGAAGGATACATGTACTTCATTGATGAGCATCTAGATAGCATTTCAAACGAGGAGATCACCCAACCTCTTGTCATTTAGTTCTACTTAGAAATCCTTTTACTTTCAAACGAAGGAGTGCTCTGAGATTAGCGTACCAGAGGATGGGAGACATTCCTACGCCGTGTTCTGGTCTACTCCACCTGAGATGTGAGTTTTTTCTTTGTCACATAGCACCATGAACTGAGACATTGCAACGAAAACGCACACTATAATCTTGACCGACCGGACATCGAATCCGATGTCACGTCATGGACAGCCTGACGCACACACCTGCAACACACTGACTAATAAGCTAAACCGTGAGAGCTTTCATCATATCTATGGTCTCAAAAATTATGATTTTTCCTCAAACATCAACAAAAATATTTTATTAAATAATTACATGCAGAAGAAGAAAATATGTGAGGACTTTTCTCTCTTCTCTGCCCCGAGAAACCGCCACTAATCTGGTGCTTCTTATATCAACGCATGGACAAGAAATTCCCGTGAATCCTAGCCTGGCCCACCGGCGACGCTTCGCCTCGCCCAGCCCCCGCTTCCATAACGCATGTTCGTCTTCACCACCAGACATTTCCTCATCGGTCACATCCATCACTGTATATTCATTGTCCATCTCTCTTCCATCGCCCTCCCATTGTTCACTTTCTCGGCTCCTTCTCAAGGCCAACGTCTCTCATCCTCTTCACATCCATATTCATCGGCTTCCTTCATCGCGCTTCCTCCTCCATGACCTCTCCTCCCTCAGCGGCGCCTACGCCCATTCACCCGTAGACTCTCACTCGCTTATTGTCCTCCATCGGGCATCATTCATCTTCCATTTGCCATCACTATGCTTCTTTCGCCTTATTGGCGTCATCGGGCTTTTTTAACAATTGCCCCTCTGCCATCACACCACTTTTATTACCCATTTCCAATCGTTTAATTCCAATCTCCCGGCTCCGCGTCATCTGGCTCCCACTTTTCGCTGACATCAATATGTTCACCGTCTCTCCTCCATCGCTCTCCTCAACACATCTCTCCAATTGCTCCAACTTGCATCGCTCCACATCCATTGCCCCTCCCTCTCTCCATAGCAATACATCACCTCACCTCTTCAGCTCTCACTCTGCGCCTGTCGCCTGTCTCTCCCCATCGGTGATCATTCTACTGTCCGACTCTGCTCGCATCCTTCGCTATTATCTCAGTCCATAGTAACTTGATTATCTAATTGTTTCTGGGCGCGTTCAACTAATGAGGTTTACATTTTGACGAAAGTGTAGTAACATGATTTTTGCTCGGTATGGTGGGCGGGGAGTCAACAATTACCCTGCTGTAATGTGCGAGAATTCCGCGCGAACTCCTGGATGGCTAGTGGGGATTTATCCAACTAGGAATCTCCATCCAGTGGAGGCAACGCCTCAGCCGGGAAAGGTCCTGAATCTCCCGACGGGTTCCCCGGCATGTGTAGTGCGTGTTAATTGGCGTGTGTAAGGGGTTGAGAATATGGCAAGGAAGACGGGAGGCCTGAGAAATCGCGCACGCTCCGTGGCCCATTTGTTAGGCTGGACTGCTTGGCATTCTCCATGGTATTGTGATCGGAGAAACAACGGAAAAACTACCGATCAGGGACAGCACGGCTCTAAAGATTCATCCCGTCCGGAATGAGTTGAACTCGACTCTCCAGAAGACAGCAGAGAGAAAAAATCTGCCACCGTCAGGACTCACGATCTAGGATCTCCGGACTGCAGTGACCTTAATTGATGCTAATGAGCACCTAAATCTCCAGTCCCACGACTTGCCATTAGCGCTGATGGGCTTCGTCCACGCGTGTGCCCCATGACCTATGTGGCACGGGGCAAGTACTTCACGAGTCAGCTGTGCGCTCGTGTGACTGATTCGACTCTTTGAATATATCTCCATCCTTGCACAAGGCAAAATCGCCGGAAACGATCTACATACGGAGTGCACCCGAAAGCGCTAGCAAATTACGAATTAGACGAGATTGAGGAGGGCGCGTTTCTTACTGCTGTCAATGCCATCAAAATTTTCTGAACGATTTAGTCACGAAAACGATCCTGAGTTCAAGCAATCTTTGAGGCGATTTCTTGATAATTTTCTTTTTCCTTTCTTTCTCATGTTTGCCGCTAGCGTTTGCATTTACAAAATGACTCGGACATAATGTAATCTGCTTCTTTATGTATAATTTTGGAGGAATTGATAATTACCAGCACAAGGATTTTTAATGCAACTATCTTTGGAAATATTTTACATGGTTACTCTGAAAGATTACGATTTTGAAATGTATTGTATTATTTTTTTTTCACGAAAAACAATCGATTGTAACATAATTTAGCTTAATTTTCTACGCGTAATTAGAAGTATATTAATGTATTCTTTTTCCACTTAAAAAATCTGGTATGTTTTAAAATGGATGGCGGTACTCATTTTGAAAAAACTCTTGGGCGTTCCTAACATACTCTAGCAGTTTTCAGAGAAGTAGGCATGGAATTTCTGGCCGTTGTAAGGGATAGTAACTCTCTGTGAAATTTTTACACACGGAGTATCTCGACAACCATAATATAAATAAGAATTTTACTTCATTCGAGACTACCATTTCTTAAAATAAACAGATAAACAAAACACCAGGATACGCAGTTTTTGGTCAATCAGAATATATTTAACCAGTTTTTTAGTAGATCAGCACGTGGAGAAACTTCTTATATATTTAACTCTGTTAAACACCTCCGCAGGTTCGATTCAAGAAACTCGACGTAGATGTTTTCTTTTGTGTTATTCCGGCGTCGCGCTGCTCCGTAGCGGGAAAGTTAACGCATTGTGTGGCTAATGCGCGCGTGCAAGCGGGGTGGAAAAAGAGGCCGCGGTTAGCCATCGAAGGCCGGGAAACATTTAGTAAAAAACTCGCTATGTGAGTCATGTTCGTTAGTTCTAGCCTATCGAACAGATCTAACACAGACTTGCAATATGTGTGCGTGCATCGACAATGATACAGCGGAGAGTTAAGCGACCTAAACGATCACGCAGGCATATCACATGTTGTTAAATTTTTAAATAAAAGTTAGTTCATATTCTACAATGCAAAAATCATATGATATTTCAGAGTTAAAATTCAATATTTTTTATTGCTCGAAAAAATAAGAATGGAATTAAGAAAAATAGATTGTATTTCAAAAGTTGGAAGAAATTATGCTCAAATATTGACTCAAATCAACAGCACTTAAGAACTTTTATTCTCAGCACGTGTATCTGATTACTAAGATGATTTTGTGAATTATCAAACCTAACATTATTAGTCATAGAGTCATTTGAAGAGAATTTTCTGAGATGGAGTGCACATGCCACCCTTGGTCAATTTGGATTTAATCAATTCAATTAACGCAATCACATCTACGTAAGCTGATTGTCACTCAAAAAAACATAAAATTAGAATTTTAAGGGTAAATATTAAAAAATAACTTTTTTTAATAGTAAATACGTCCTGGATTTCTGTAAGTATACTTCAATGTATTGCTAGGGAAAAGTGTCGTAATATTCCTGCGCAGTAGAACACCATTTTTCCCGAATTAATGTAGCAAAACATAGTCATCGGTGTAACGTGAAAGAAATAACTCACTCTTTTTTATGTTGCATTTTCTATTATAGCGTTACCCTGTGAGTGGCGTTTATAGGAAAGCGCGTGATACTGGTATCCTCTAGAGGTCAGTTCCGGCAAATGTCTATCCATCTTACACGCAATACTAACATAATTATTTAGATCAGTGTTGGCAACTCAAAAAGTCTATATTTTCGCCCAAAATAACTCCCAAAGTCATCAATTAAATAATTTAATTAATTCATTTTAATAACTTAAAAAATAAAATAAATAAGTATCTTTTCGGATATAATTTGCAAGGCATATTTTATTGATTTGCAATTAGTCGATAACGCACTCAATATGGAAACCGTTATAGAAGCTTCATCAATAGACTAGTGATTATATGGATTAATTGTAATAGTAAATTTAGCATTGACTTTCGCTGTAACACTCTTGTGAGACGCCAAAGAAAGGCGTTGTTTAAGATAACAAAGAGTTAATATTACTATTCTTGACAAAGATCTTTTTCAATTAAAATAACGATCACATAATAGGTTAGACGGTCCCCATTGCCTTGCTTCGTCACTGTCTATCCTCACTGCATCGAAAAAATACAAAAGCTATTGAAATTCGATGGAAGTTGTGTGCGATGTTCGCCCGTGGCGCCACGCGATCGGGCAAATAGTTGAAATATTTCTTGTTCCCAGATGCGAGGTTGGCTGGTGGTCATTACTAATGTAACCTGAAGTGCGTGTTATTTCTTGCGAAGGTGGCGAAGTCTTGGCGCTGGAAAGAGATCCGACGCCGACCACACGACAGCTGTGATAGATTGTTGTAGTGATTCGGGCCGCGTTAAGGATGAGGAGTGATTAGTATCCGCTAAGTGGTAATGGCATGGATTCTCTATAGCATTTGGCGGGATGAGCGAGATTCCGGGCGCGGGACCTACGTCACCTATTCACGGGCGTTTCCCTTACCAGGAATATCTCACCAGGGACGCCGCACTAGCCGGACAGGCTCTAAGCTTCTGTCACGGTTCTCCTGGCATGTACACTTGTGTAGTGCGTATTTGAGTATGTGTGTGTGTGTGTGTGCTGTGTCGAGTGTCTGTGTGTACGTGGTGAGGATAGGAAATGTGAAGAGACGTAGGAATATCATTCGGCACGTTGGGGTAAGTAGCCGTTTGATAG
Organism: Gryllus bimaculatus; assembly: GCA_017312745.1. Classification (NCBI taxonomy): domain Eukaryota; kingdom Metazoa; phylum Arthropoda; class Insecta; order Orthoptera; family Gryllidae; genus Gryllus; species Gryllus bimaculatus. The sequence goes on along the minus strand of BOPP01000078.1, from coordinate 1,301,535 downwards.
GTTACCTGCTCGACATTTCAGTTGGTCCTTGATGGGGGAAGAAGCAAGGCAAGAATTACTCGCCAACCGTAGGATTCTCCCAGGCAGCTACTGATTGTAACTACGGACAAGCTACTGGAACAGCCTGCTGGCGGATGCGAAAATATGACCTCCGGTCAGAGGAAGTGCAGTAGCATAGTTGAGCCCTGACTGCATCTGAAATCCCGACGACAGTTGTGGAAGATACATTCTTCCAGTTTCTCCGACAGACAACTCTGCTTCTTGAACTGGTCTCCCCAGATGAGTGGTGGTAACGTGTTGCGCTCGGTGTAGCGTGGTGCGTACGTGTAGTGTGTGGTGGTGAGATGTAGAGGGCAGAAAGAAGAGAAGGTGGTGCGATGGAAGATCGCGCGCTGTCCATGGCTCGTTGGTAAGGGGCAGCTGCGTGGATATTGCATCAGACAGAAACTCCCGGAATCTACAGATGAGAAATGCAAGCAGCCGTTAGAATTCTCCGCGTGCTAGGTATAACTGAAGTCGACTTATCTACTCAGACTATTGTCGAAAATCGCATTGTTGGGACTAAATCTTAGACATCTGGTATTATAGACACTGCGTCGCAAATGTTTGTTCCTTGAGCTTTACAGTCAGCGTAGTGTCTCGTTTCATGTTTGCCATATGTTTCACGTTACATAGCTCCAGTAATTGCCGTTTTATGGTCATTACATGGAGTTCGGTGCTTTGTTTTCGTTTTTCTCGGAACATGCATCTACCAAGTGGCGCAATTGCAAGTTGATTATTTCTGCATAGAGTAATCCATCGATTATCCACGATTCGAGTTTTTGGAACATTCGCGCATTAGAAATAATGCTACCAGTTTGAACTTCCTGCGACTTTGAACCATTCGCGTCGTTTGGTGTTGGCGTAAACTACTTTTAAAGCGTTCAACATTCCTGTCCTTAATATTGAAGGCGGCGACATAGTGGAGCAAACGCGAAATACAGCAGACATCGAGAGATTTCCAAGTATCACATTTCTGCAAAAAGTACCAAAAGTGGGAATGTCAAGTTCACATCTCAACAGAGATAACACATATTGTAAAGCTAATTCAATTCAGTTGCGTGACATTCGAGGTGAGGTTTCTCGGCCACAGGCAACAGAATATTCATTCAGAATTGTGCAAGCCTCATCATAATGACCTCACGAAGAGGATGTGTATCATCAGCGATAGAATCTCCTCGAACGTATGATGAATATAACGATGAAAGAGAATTGCGAATGTGATTCTGAGGACGGAAACTTATTTTTATAGTTAGGAGAGAAATAGAAGTAAGTTCCATAATTGGATATTAGACGAAGTGGAAATGATGGAATTAAAATCAATAACCAATATATAACAAACACTTTCAAATTTTAAATAAGTTCAATATTGTTTTTATTTCTATCTTTGGGGTGTTAATTATGAATATCGTGAGTATCAGAATCTAGTCAGATATCTAGCTTCACTCTTTTTTCAGAAGATTTGACATGAGTTGTAGGGAATCAGGAAACCTAATCCAACCTTTCTTTAATTAAAAGACAGACTGCATACGATTGCTATGCACACTCGGGCTCTCGCTCTCTTGAAGTAGAGACTCTGCATACTGATACGCGTATCAGCTTGTGACGGGATTGCTCGCTCTGAGTTCTGAGGAGTCGAGTGACACTCTTGGTGCGCTCAGAGATGGTCGAGCTGAGGGCGATTGTCGGCTGGCGATAGGCAGGTAAGGTATTATCCGGTAAGTCAAGATTATAGTGTGCGTTTGTCCGTGCAATGGCTGTGTGCGTGGTATGACGAATGAGGTAAAAATTATACTTCTGAAGTGTGAAGAAGGCCGAGAGTTCGAGGTGTGGGGACGCGGTCCTATGGTGCGTGACACGTATCCGCCTTTGAAAGCTCTGGGAGATAGATGTGTAGGGGCATGCAGGGCTTCTACGGGCTGTCGCACATACATTCACACATACGCACGGGCAGTCGCAAGTACATATATACATATATTATATTACTATATATATTATATACTATATATATATATATAGTACATGACACACATCGAAGTGTTTTACCAGCCTAACCTCGTCGAGCATTGAGCCTGGTGTCGTGTCCTCGCTTGAGGTGTGACGCTCTACGACCTCCGCAGGCAGTGTTTACATCGTTACTTGTGCGCTCCGGTTGGAACCAAACTGCAACGGACGTCGCGGCCTTGCGTTCTGTGCTGTTACTTTAGTTTAAGTTCTCATAACGAGAACTCTAGTATGAACCGCTCATGCGGCTAAGCTGACACGTATTTTAGGCTTTATGAGCTAAGTGGGGATGGATATATGCTCCAGTATGGCATGGCGTCACATTGGATGAAATATTAGTTCAGACTTGCTTTTGTTATTGCTTAACGGAGACTACCGCTTCGAAGAAAGGTTTCAAAAGATGGATTAGGGGAGGAAAGGTGGAAGAGGTTGCATTCTACTCTTTGGAGAACGAGTTTTCGTAAAACCTACATTTAATGCTGCGATTGCGCAAGTGGCGTTAGAGAAAAGCGTGAGTTTACAGTGTCATGCGACTTGACGGCCGCCAATTTTTCGTTTGTATGTTTCATGGTGTCTGAACGCTTAAGGCAAGTCGTTATTACTGTGCACCGCTTTTAGATAGTACGTACGCGCAATTGTTTACACGGTTAATATAGTTCGTGGACACGCTGTGATAAAAGCGGCATTTTCTGACTCTTGACAATTTGTATAATTCCTAACTTTGTCACTTAATAATTCTTCGAAAGTAAAAAAGTTTTCATCGTCTTTCCTGAGAAAGACATCTTCATCTTACTTGTTTTGTTGGAGAGGAAATTTTGAATGATTACAATAGATCGGTTACGAATTGACACATGAACTATAAACACGAAGTGACTGCTGTAATCGCGCTGTTGTATGTTCATGATTTTATTATAATATGTGTTTATACTTCGAAAATGTTAATAATAGTAGGTAATATGATGATAATGAATAGTAAATCATCTGGCTTCTAAACTTACTTTGTAAACAAAATCATGGAAATTTAGTATAGTACGAAAGGTCTAGTCGCCGTAGATACGAAATACGCTTCAGGGATTTCAATAGGAAGTTTTGCTATCGTTATTCCAAATATAATTTTTGACATAGAAATTTTACGCTAAGATACCTCCCAGAAACTGAATTATGGACTCGAAACTTACGGCTCTGAAGAAACGTCTTAACTAGGGTATATTGCAATAATTCAAGATTGTGGTTGTTTGTAGATTGATTTTTGTCACACACATTCACTCTACACATATATGATAGCATCACAACACATTAATACACAGTATAATGAAGAAAAAGGAGAATGTAGATTATTTATAATACTGTGTAAGCAAAGTTATTTATACAAACTATTAAGTGGTACGAAGAATGAATTAAAATGCATACTTTAGGAATTTACCCCCCTTTAGAGAACGAGATTGACGTAAGCAATGTTCCCATCGACAGTTAATGAACGGTATGGAATCGTATGAACAAGTTGTAACAGGTGCTTCGTAAAGTTTCTTTGTGCGGAGGAGTAATTGGTCTGCATCAGGTGAGGTCGGGATCTGTAGTTAAGGTTGTCGACTGCAAGCAAAAAAGAGCGCCCACAAAAGAAAAAAAGGGGGCCCCGGGGCGCACGGGGTTTATTGGCTTTAAACCGCGGATTTCCTGGCAATACGCTGATTCGTTTAACTGCTGTCCTGCCCCTCCCCCAGATGCCTCGATAAGATGGCAGTGTGACAAGCCATATCTACTTCTTCTTCACCCCCGTCTTACAACAGTAGCATTGTTCTCCGCTCTCGTCGAGCTCTGCGCAGAGACTTTATTCCGTCTTAGTCCCAGTCTTTCTATAGAGGATAAACATATAAGAACCACAGTTAGATCTTTCAGAGCATTTTATCCGCACTCATCAGTCTCAGAGCATTCTTATCGCCCGTCTGTCGCATTCAACTTTAGCCGCCTGGCATCAGGCCAGCATTAGTAAGTTTGCATAATGTTAAATATTTTGTTTTGCATTTCGGTAGGTTACATATCAAAGGAAATATAACAATTAATTGAGTAGCGAATATGCTTGTATTCGGACAAGGCTGAGATGTCAAGATCAGTATTGGATAAAATGGATTTGAGCTGATTAAAATTCATTTAAAATTTGATAACTCTCATTCCCTCGATGATTTGATAACATAGATCCTATGGTACTCTTCTCTCTCTCAATCTTCTCTCTTCCTCTTCTCTGTAATCTCTTCCTCTCCTCTCTCTCTCTCTCTCTCTCTCTCAGTCTCTCTACTTCATCGGCTCTCCTACTCCGCTCGGATCAAGGAGCAAACTTATTCTCGCCGATGATGTTTAATGTACCTAATTATATTTAAATCTAATGGTGCAGATCAATACTAACATGATTTATCTGATCTTTAAATGTATGTAAGTGAAATGTTCACAAGTCGTTACTCAATACCTACTGATTCCATTGCTTCTTGCTAAGGGAAAATGAGAATTGAGGTTGGATTAACAATACTGCATTTGAGCTAAGACAAACATTTCTATCAATTTCGGTTAACTCCTGCATCCGCCTGCAGGTCTATAAGTGTAAACTGTCTGCCAACAGCTCTGGCTTGTGAAAAGTTTCGGAGTGGGTTTTACTGACCGATAGCAATGAAGAGCATGTACTTTCATTGATGAGCATCCTAAGATAGCATTTAACAAACGAGGAGATCACGAAACCTCTTTATTTAGTTTCTATCTTAGTAAGGTCTTTATCTCACTTCTTCAAACGGAAAGGAGTGCTCTGACGTATCAGCGTACCAGAGGATGAGGAGATACTCACTGGCATATATCGCTAATCTCTCACGTGATAGCAATTCTGTCTAATTTATGTATTGGTAATGTCTCCCACCTGAGAAATGTGCAGTTTTTTCTTGTACGATATAGCATACCAATCGAATTGAGACATATGCAACGAAAACGCACAACTAAAGAATATGTTTGTACCGTGTAGATAATAGTGAATCCGCATATGTCACGTTCAATGGACAGTGTCCTGACGCATTACACCTGTAAACACACTCGACTTAATAAGCTATTAACCGTTGAGTAGTATCTGATATTCATTATCTATGGTCTAAATATTGAATTTTTTCTCAACATCAACAAAAAAATATTGTATATTTAAATTGATTTAGTAACTGATGAGAAGAAGAAAGTGTGAGGGACTATATATATACATCTCATCTGGCACCTCCGAGGAGGCACTGATAATTCTTGATAGATTCTTCTCTTATTAGCAATACTGCATTAGGGACTAGGAATTATCTTCGTGATCCCGAAATAGCTCCTGGCCGCCGCGACGCTTTCGCCTCGCCCAGCACGTCACAGCCACAGACCTACCCGCTACGCACGTCAAAGCACGCTCTCCCCGCCATACCATCCGTCACGCCAATCCCTGCCTCGCCGCTCCCGCCACCCGAAACAAGCCTCTCCGCGCATTTTCCAACATCACGCACCTGCCCCTGTCTCATTCGGTGCTATAACGCATTTTCTAGCGCGACCGCTCACATGCGTTCCTGGTGCCCGCTTCGATTAGCCATGCTACGTTTCACATACGTTCCACCCGTGGCTGCAACAATAGTCTTACTCGGCGGCCAATTGTCTCGGCTATTGCACGTCAACGTAATAAAGAAACACTGCATCTCTAATCGCTTGCTATACGTACAGACCTCTACCTGTCTATCGCCGTCTTCTCTCGCGCACAGCAGCATGCGAAATCCTTAGTATGCGTCTCACCTCAATAGACCATGGTTCAAATATGGATTTTTGTCATATCACAACGCCAAACACGCCCTCACGCCGTCAATAGCCAAATCCAATGGCACAATTAACGCACGCTCACTCGTCTCACTCACGCTCGCTCGCGAGTCCGCCCCAACTCAGCTACAAGTCCTCCGCACCCCGCGTAGCTATGACCCTACCCCGGCTCCAGTCACGTCCATAATCCTACGCCGCGATACGCGCATACGGCCCAGGAGCTTTTCACCACGCCCTCACCCGTCTCCTGCACGCCCCGGCTCAAAACACGCCCGATCCCGCCACCACTCACAGTT
>BOPP01000078.1:1231955-1272521 GCA_017312745.1 Gryllus bimaculatus | reverse complement strand
CTAATAAACACGCCAACGCGACAGTGCGCGATTTACTTCCTTTCCTGATCTATCTGACGCCTTACTACACATAATCAGTTTCACTTACATGGAGACACTACAATATACGCGGGACAACGGAGCGTTTTCCTGCTGGAATGGGAACGACGCCTTCGAGAGATGCCGGAAGGAAGTCCCCGCACGCTAGTGACGTCGCTCGAAATCAGCATCCAACGAGGGTGCACTTTGTGGCGTCCCTCCGAAATAGGCTTTCCACTGGCCTAAGGAGATCATGACCAAAGAACTTTAAATATTAATCAACAATGAACCCAGATTATTTGTATGGCGCGAGTGACCGGAGGAGAGTTTCCAGGATGTGCTATTCGGATGCTGGCGTGAGTCCCCGGCAGGACCGTTCGTCGATTGGAAGTTGATTGTTCGACGCGGTTCGTTGCGTTCCGCTGGTTGATAGTGTTCCGACTCGGTTGTGATTCCGTCGATTGGTTAATTAGTGTTTCGGACCGGTTGGTTGATTCCGGTCGATGCTTTGATTATTTCCGGACGCGTGTTGATTTTCGGTTCGATTTGGTTGATAGTGTTCCGGACGCGGTGGTATTCCGGTCGATTGGTTGCATTAATGTTCCGACGCCCGCTAAGGTCATTACCCGTAAGTGCAGTGCATGTTTTTATCCCGAGCGCAGTAACTCTCGCTCCACTCGATGACAAGATCGTGCAGAAAGAAAACCCCAAACAACTCACCTACTTCGGCTAGCGGAGTTTCCCCCACCAGGTCTTCCATAGGCGGGCACCCTCGTCCGGAAAGCTATAGCTCCCAACTGATCTCGTCATTTTGTAGTGTATTGCATGTAGATCTACGTATGTGTAAGAAAGTGTGCGAGTGACAAGGAGAGGAAGAAAGATAACGCCCCGGTTATGTGGCTGTTTCTTTATCATGGATCACGGCATTGCGTACAGCCCTCCCTACTGATCAAAAAAACAAACATAACCAACTGAGAAAAACGAGCTATCAAGCAGCCTTTGTGGGAGTCCCTTCAACGCGACTTAACTGCAACTAGGAATGTAGCTAAGTTATAACATACTGCCAACGTTGGGAGTAGACCCTAGGCCCTCCAGTCAAATGCACAGCGTACATCAGTTACGCCGTTGCGGGCCTGTCCGTCGAGGAGCGTCGAGACGAGGCGCGGCGCTCCTCGCGGAGGGCGCGCCAGCGCGGACGGGTTTGCACTCCCACAGAAAGTTACTTTTACGCGGCATTGCATGTTTTCTTGTCCTTCTTCTCGAATTCGACTCATCATCGGTCCCTGTCATTCAAATTCTTTTTCTCCTCTCTCTCTCTCCCTCGTTTTTTTGCGTGTGGGCGGGACGGCAAAGAGTTCTCTCTAAAAATGCTGGCCACGGTACTGGCAGAGGGGCGACTGTGTCGGTCATGCCCCTCGGCCGGGGCAGTGGTGAAAAGCGCTACAGTGGGCATTCCCTGCAGAATCGCATGTGGATGCGCGCCGTTGCCCCTCCACTCAAGACGGCCCTAAAGGACAATACTAACGATTCATCTATTACCAATTAGCACTTGTCTGTCAATGAAATTACTCTTTAAGCTTGCATTTGGCTTTACAATATGCTATGTCATCTAGCCCAACTGCTCTCTTATGTGAGTCCCTATAGTGTCATCCTGACCTTTTCTTCTTGGTTAACTGCTCCGTCGACAACGTACTAGAGTTATTATTTAATATTCTCTCTGTCATTTTAACAATTATCTTTTCGTATTTTTTATAATACCTTGAATTCTTCTTTATTATATTCTATCTTTAACTTTTTTATTTTTTAACTTTGTTTGATTATGTGTTTTTGGTCTGTAAACGGCTATGTCTCCCGTCTGCCATCAATCGACACATCGTTTATTACAGAGATATAATTAACACTGACAGCTGCAATCACACACCCCCCAATCCACAGAGCGGACCTTGAGTGCGACTGAGAGTACCACCATCATTACCTCTTTGCCGGCAAAATCACAATATCTGAATACACGCGATATCTCGTCCCACCCATCTGAATTCAGCTCTGAAGCCAAGGCCACTCAATCTCGCCGCTGCGTGACCTCTACCGGGAAACCTAGGGTTCGATTCCCGACGATGAAGGTTGTAGACACATGCTAATCTGATTCACTTCACCTGGAGAGGTCTCACGGGGCAGCTCGAACGATATTTTTCGTGTTATCTACGATTTGCAGATAATTTATTAATTAAAAATTATACAAAATAACATTTGAGGATTTGTTTTACATTCATAGTTTTCGCTATTTTTTCCCTTATCTTTCCAAACTCTGACATGTCTCACTTTCCCGCTCCATTCGTCTTTCCCTCACCCCTGTCGCGCCCTCCAGCGTCCCGTGCAACCTTTCCGCTTCGCCACCCCATGACCTTCGCCGTCTTTATCGTCATGCATCGCTGCGTCCAAATCAGCGCCGCGTTTCAGCTCTCTCGCCTCCGCTCGCTCGTCTCATCCCGCAGCCCTGCACCTCACTGTCCCTTTCCCTCCTGACCTTCACTTTTATCTCTCCCAGCTCCTTCATCAAAGTCATCTTCATGACTGTATGCCTTCTTACGTGCTTAACCGGATCCTATTTTTACGTTCGTCATTCTAGGTTTGTTGAGTTCTAGCACTCAATTTAAGGTACATTCTTTTTCCATCTCGGCCCCGCTGTTCTCATTACCACTTCGATGACGAGATCCGGTCCGACCTACCCGTTTTATTTTTCCCCGACAGCACATCTCCTTCCATGTCCCAGCAGACGATCCACCTCAACACACGGGAGAAGCTCCGAGCTCCTGACTGGACTCCGTAATGTGTGTCGTGTGAGTTTGGTGAAGAAAGGAGAAAGTAGGACAGGCAGAGAAAGATTCATGCGCATTCTAGGACAGTTTTATGCTAATGCTTCAGCATTCGCCTGGAATTGAATTTAGAGAAACCACGGAACTACGTCAGAGCAGCCGGCGCTAGAATTCTTCCGCAGAACGCGCCCAGATGTGAACCATCTATCTTACCTAGTGTTGAAAATCCGACATCGCCAGGAATCAAACCTGCGTCACGCCAGTCAGAACGTTATTATTTAGCTCTGCTTAAAAATTCCTTGATCCCTCCTTCTTCGACAACATGACCTCTTGTATTGATTCCCCACGCTTTACACCTCGCCAATGTTTCAGTGATACGTCCTATATTTATTTAGTTTTCTACGTGGAATCTCGACCCTTGCATTGCATGTCTCTCCTTTTACAGTTTGCTTGCTTTAAGCAGACTCCCACAATCCGCATTCGCCAGACGCACTACTTGCTCACCCCAACCCCGATAGCTCATGTGTTCGGAATGTGGCTCCCTCTTGTTATCCTAAAGACCGGACAAGCAGTGGGTGCGCGCACCGATGTTCGTTACTCAGCAAATAGCAAGCAACTCATCCACACTACTTCGGATTCGGTAGCTTCGTTTCTCGCCGAATAACAATGTGTGACCCCATCAGACGTACACAACCATAATCGCTACCAACCCTTCCCCCTGTCTCCTCATTTAGTCGAATCACTTCCACGTTCACCTACCCCACCACCTGCTAGCGGCCCTTCGTCCGCATGTGCATATTCCGCTTTTCTATCTTCCCCATCCCTTCTTCCCCATTTCGCATTCCCATCCTCGTTATCCTAGTCACAGGAGTTCCAGTTTCTCCTACCTTCCCCCTCCGGGTGTGTCTCTGATTCGCGTTTTCATGATGTAAAAAGGTTTTCTTTACAAATAATGTTGCATTGCTTTCTTATAAATCAGAGATGTTATTTATTCCGCTTATACTTCCCAGAAGCGCGATTCTCGACAGTCAATCGTTTTGCGTCTACTGATCCTTTCGCCAACTACCACTTCTAATAAGGAACATCCGCTGCTACTCATCATCTTCTGTTCGCTTTCCTACATTTATCCGCTCAATTTCCTTAAAAGTTACTGTCCTAATTTGACAATCGATTATGCGTTTTCTTTTCACGTTTTCAATTACTTCCCCTTCTTCTAAGAGACTCGCGTGGTTTGTGCTCTCTCTTCTGGCTCTGCACCATTCTTTAGTCGTCTCTTCCCTACCCTACATTATATCAACTTCATCTGTATCTCTTCTTCACCATGCCAATCCTCCTCTACTAATGCATTTTTGATTGTCGCTCTCTTCTGCCACTACTTTCCCTCTCTGCTCCGTCGCTTCCTCTTTATCTCCTCTCTTCCTGGCCATTAGCGTCGCCCTCTTCATCTCCACTTCTTTCTTAACACTGTCGCTTTCGCTTGTTATCCCTCTTCTTCTTATCTCTTCAATTTCGCCAAGTTCCTCCCTTTCTCTTCAATTCTCTTCATTCTACCCCTTATCTGTGCTCTATTCACTTCCGACCCTCTTCTTTATCCTATATTTTCTTTTCAACTTCCGCGTCCTCTTCACTTCTGGCCTCTTCTCTCACGTCTCCTTCTTAGTCCTTTCGGCCTCGTCCTCTTTACTCTCGCCTCTTATTTTGCCTCTTCACTCCCCATTTCTTTTTCGCCCTCGTCCCTTCTCTTTACTTCACCGCCTCTTTACCCCGCTCCTATTCACTTCCGCCATCTTCTTCACCCTCGCCTCTTCTTCTTCTCCTCTGCGCGTGGCCTTCGCTATCCTCTTCACATCCGCCTCTGCCTCTTCTTCTCGCATCCGCCTCTTCTCCGCGGACGCATTCTCGGCCTCTACTCCTCCGTCCTCTTCTCCCTCGCTCCTTCCTTCTTACTTCACCTCTTCCCCTCCTCTTCTTCACTACTCCTCTTATTCGTTGCCTCGCATCTTCCTCTCGTCGGCACTTCGCACACCTCTTATCGTCACTCTTTCTTCAATCCGACGGTCTATTTGGCTCACTCTTCGTCTCTTCCCGTCTCATTTCCACTCTTCACGTGTCTCTTCTTCACTTCCTCCTCTTGCTCTGGCCCTCCGCTTCATCCTTCTCACTTCCGCTCTGCCTCCTATCATCTCGATTTGCTCTCACTTCACACTTCATTTTCTGTCTCTTCATCCTCTATCGTCCTCTTCTCCTCGCTCCTTCTCTTACTTCACTCTCACCTCGCCTCTTCTCACTACCTCCTTTATCTTGCCCTCGCATTTCTTCTTCGTCGTCATTTCCCGCACGCTCTTCATCGTTCACCTCTTCTCTTCAGATCGGGTCTCTATTTCTGTTTCACTCTCGTTCCCTTCCTTTTTTCCACCCTCTTCACGTCGTCTCTCTTCACTTACCTCCTCTTGCTCGTGCCCTCGCTTCATCTTTCACTTCGCCTTGCCTCTTCATCTCGCATCTGCTCTTACCACTTCCACGATTCATTTCTGTTCTTCACTCCTCCTTCGTCCTCTTCTCCTCTTCCTTCCTCTTAACTTACCACCTCTTCCACCTCGCCTCTTCCAACTACCTCCTCTATCGTTGCCCTCGATCTTCCCTCTTCGTACGTCACTTCGCGCCACAGCTTCTTCATCGTCTCACCTCTTCCATTCTATCAGATTCCGCTTCTTTATTTCTGTTTCACTCTCTCCTTCTCTTCAATTCCACCTCTCACCGTCGTCTCTTCTTCACTTCCTCTCTCCTCGTGCATCGCCCATTCCTCTTCACTTCTTCTCCTCTCGACTCTCTGCTCTCCTTCTTCATCGATCCGCCTCTTCCTCTTCCCCGCTTCTGCTCTTTCACTTCTCCCGTGCCCTACGTTCCCGTTCGTCGCCGCCGCCGGCTGCGGCGTGCGGTCGCTGTCCGCGCGCAGGCCTCAGAGATAAACACGGCCATGCGCGCCGCTGATTGTTAATCTCGGGGATGACGCGCCTGGCGGCTTGCGATGAGCGTTTCCGCGGCCGGCGGATCGTCGCAACCGCGCGCCGCATCCCCGCATCGCGACGCCCCGACTGGCGGAGGAGCGTGGTAGGGCGCCTCAAGGTTGCGTCAGACAGCCCGCTGAGGTTTTTATATTATGTGAGTGGTAGCCTGCCGCCGCCGTCGGCGCGGCCGACGTCGCAGACCGCGTGGGCCGGGGGAGATGGGTGCAGGGGAGATAATGAGAGAATGTAGATTGGCGCCGGACGTGCCAGACCGGCACTTAGCCATCGGAGCCCGCCCGGCCCCGCCCCGCACGCTCTAGATACAGCGTGTCCACTGTGTGCACCTGCCTCGATTCCTTTTCGCCGTGCGACGTGTTGTGTCGTAAGTGAAAGATTTTACTTCTCGCTTTTTACCTGTATCAAAGTCCCTTTATTGTATTATAGGTAATTTAATTGTCAGGAGGTAATAGATATGATATGACGTGACTGAACAAACCTTTTTAAAAATTTTTTTCCCCATCATTTTTTGGGGTTATCTTTTTACATACCTTATTAGTCCAATATCCATTATTCCTTCTATAAAAGAATAAAAATTCCATCAAGGATTCGACATTTATTGGATATTTTTATAGTTTGAGGCGGCTTTTGGACGCTGCCATCGGTTCGTTCTAATCATTTACATCATATTGGTGTTTTTAATGTTTATGTATTGAAAGCAATTTTGTGTCGTTATAGGATACATGTGAAGCATATCTCAAACTTGGATATCTATTTATGTATACATGTGACAAACGTTTTGCAAATATGCCATTAAGCATTTGGAACTACTGGTCCGAACTCCGTTTTATAGAAATACGACGGAAATTTGTGACATATCAGCAACAACGAAGGACTATTCTCTTCTCTGATAAATGAATTTATCTTTATTTTTTGCGCGAGGAACAATGCCTTTTCTATTGTCATTATTTACCTACAATATTCACAATCCTTCTAATAAGAGTTGCTGATGCTTTTAACATAAAATTCTATGAAGAAATCAACAATGTTAGTTTTTTTCGTTATAAGTTCGTTGTTTCATTTAGAATTAGAGTATGGACAAGATTCCAATAACCAGCAAGTAATGCGTTTCCAACAATCTGCGCATATTTGCACTGTATCCCGTCTCTTCGATCGATAATAACGAACTGAGGTGAATTTCTCTAGAGTCCGTCAAGGTTATTTTGTCTGTTGTCACATCTTTCTATAAACCTTGGGTATGATTATCGATCTACGTTTATTATTGTATAGGTTCTGATTTACAACTCTCGGATCCAAAAGCAGACGTCATCAAGTGCCAGATATGCCGGAAAACATAATTCATTGCATTTCAATACCAAACAAACGCGTACCACATACGACCAAATGATGCAATATCTTTGCACACAAGTATTCTGTCAGGCGTATTTAGGATGATTCGTGTCGAACAAATAATATGTCCTTGTTGTAGATATTGAAGTATATTTGTGGAGTTTAAAACACTTTGACATAACTAGAACAGTTTATCATGCTCTCAACCATTCTTTAATGTCTTGATGCCAAGATTATACATGGATTTTAAGTATGGTCTTTGCAAGTAACAGAAATTTATTAAGGAAATATTCAACATTGCATTGTAGTAAGCGCAGAAAAAAATTGAACTTTTAAATTTCGTAATTTAGAGAGTGAATCTTGTGAGGACCTCCATCATTGTTTTAGCGTGCGAATAGCGCATCCATAGAAAAAGGTAAGCACACATTTGAAGCAATTTTTTAGACCATTTGAATATGATTCGAAGCTTTATTTCATTACTCTCAAAATAAAAAATCCGTTGTAAATCCCAGGGCCTTAACATTTTCTGTTTTGCGTGTTATCACAGACTAGACGGACGGACAGACAAACAATTTTTGTTGTTATGATTTTTCCAGTATCAGCCTAAAAAAAATCTGATTTGGCGCAAACTTACCGAACTAATTTATCTACATTTGGAACACCATTATCCACTTTTCGGTATCAGTATCCCCACAATCACAAGTTTAAAAAAGTTTTTCGTTGAAAATTCGACTATTTCTGTACGCAATTATTTGCAACTTTCACTCATAAGTATGTTATTAGGCATATAAAAGTTAAACCAGCCCTACAGTGTAACTGAAGCCGAACCTAGTATCTAGCAGATTAATTGAAATAAGATACATTCGATGAGAAAAGTCTTTATAAATTCGTAGTACGTATCTCCAGTTGATTTCACTTTCAGTCCACAGAGATTCGATTAGTCGATATTCGAGTTTATGTTTCTGTATTCGCCTCTCATTGTCCGTCCCTCTCTGACCCGCCCTTCATTTGGTGGGGCGAACAGTTGGCAGCTAGCACTTAGTCCTGTTTTTCGGATTACACCGGGGATAGTCTCTCTTGAATAAACCATCCACTTTTGAAGAAATGCTGTTAACTACAGAATTTTCAAACAACATAGACAATATCGCATAATTTTACATGACCAAAAGTAATGATTTTAAACGTTTCCCCCAAGCAATATTCACATACAACAGATGAACAGAATTAAAAATAATACATTAACTTACAATAAAAATGTACAATTAATCAAAATAACTTCAAGTCTCTCTCTGCACTGTACTTACCATTTTTAAGTATTTTAATGTATTTACATGTTATTATTGTTTATTGTCTTTATTATATTTCATTTTTACCGGAAGATGGCAAAGAATGATTTTGAACAAGTCATATTGACAATAGAAAACGAAGACAAACAAAATTATTATATAATGGTATTCTGACATTGAGTTGTTTTTTATTCCGAATTGCTATTCCATGCCATTTTGACCTGTCTAATAAGTGACTTTTTAACTAAAATGAAAGAGCATAACAGAATTGCTCGGTTATCCACTAACCCCCTCCCCGATCTCTTAATTGCAGGAATATATTCTACTTAACGAACAACCATAAAAGGGACTTTTAATAAATAATAACAAAATCATGACAAATCAGCACTTGTGACAGTATCACTAAGCTTCCTTCACGCCGACCCTCAATTGCGGAAATGAATTTTGTAGAAACGTCGCTGTTTTTTGGGTTTCGGAGCGTCCTTGCGCCACTCGATCGTTCGCGCAGCGCGCCGGCGCGCGGGACCGAGGGAGGTTTTCTGGTTTTTTATTGGAGCTCGTCTGGCCGCAGGACGCACGCAGGGGCTCTCTGCCCGGGCGCGTGCTGCTGCCGAGGCCGGAGGTCTCCGCCTGCTCTCATTTTCTTCTTCCTCTTTCCCCGCCTCACGCACGCCGGTTCTCTTGCGCCGGCGCTCGCCTCCTCCCCCTCAACGCGACTCCAGCGACTCCTGGTATCCAGATCGAGCCCGCCGGAGGTTCTTGTGCTACACCTCACACCTACACGAATATTTGGCAACGATAAGATCATAGTGATTGAAGAAGACCCCCAAAATTTTTATATGGGCCTTGTTATCATATATATAACGATGTGTAGTATTACTTGACAGCCGCCGTCTAGGACGAGCTACCTACCGCGACCGTCCAGCCTCTTGCATGGTTTAGTGAGATATGTTAGTTAGCCACTAGTCCTCCCACCCGCTCTCTCAACCTGAGAATAATCACTCATTGTCCATCTCAATCGCACACACAAAATATACTTGAGACATTAAAGGAACCAGGCTATATTCTCACTCGGCGGGATTCGAAGTTGAAACTGGCGGCGTGTGGGGTAACGAGCCGCTGAGCCAAAATTAGCACGAGCCATAAGACAGATACAAAGCAAAATTTACTCGATTTCACATCTGAGGCAATATTTCCTAGCAGTTATCCTCACTTTATGAGATTTCGTTATTTGTCCCATTCTTTCACTAAGACGAGTCGATCTTTATTTGCTTCTTCATATATCTCTTAAGAATCATATTCAGTACCATTTTAGCATTACAAATTCGACACTGTTTAAGGATCTTGATCACTTTCACTTTCACTTTCCGTTTATGCTCTATAGCAAAAAACGCACAATGCTGAGACGTTTTCCTTCATCGTATAGTCCACCAGCGCTGGACCCTATCAGGCGCGAATTTTGCCACTAGCTAGTGCTGCTAAAAATTCCTGCAGTGCTACCAAGCAAGAAATGATGACGCTATCTAAACTAAATTATCATAGGCCAATAGATATTCGCGAGTTGATTTATAGAACAGATATATGCTAAACATAAAGTCAACCGAAAATAATAACTCTTATCTGCAGACAATAATTGGTAGCTAGGTCGGATTCAGCGCTGTCGAGGAGACTTATGGTCAACATCTCTATTGAGTTGATCAGTTCATTCACGCATATGCAGACGTTCCATCAACGCGCAATGGCACGCACGATCACTTTTCGTCATCCTATCACGTCTATCTCCCTTCTCACAATACACGCACTACTTACATCACTTGTCGGAAAACCAGTCCAGGAGCTCTACCTCCTTCCTAAACTGATTGGCATTCACTAAAGTTGGTCGTTTGCAATCGCCTGACAAAATCGCTGCCGTCTGATGTTGCCGCCCCTGAATGGTGAAAAGACAAGTCGAAGTTACACGCGCGTTGCCTTACGACTCAGCAGCTTCGCAACTCCCTTTCCCGCTTATGAGCACTCGCAACGCACTGGTGGCGCTTGGCAAAATATGCAGACAACTAGGCACAAGCCTCGGACCGGAGAGCGCAGGCATCAGCTGATTGTATTTGCAATCAGACTCGACGAGCGTCCTAACTCAAGTTCCGATGCAGGATTTGCAGCACTAGCTATTGCTAGGTGATTCATCGCTATCTGGACCAAATTCTAGGCGAGCGATGCTCTGATCAGTAGTTTTCCTGGTTTCTCCAATCAGCCACCATCTGCTTCGAATGTCGACGTAGTACCTATCAACGAACAGGACGCGAACCGCAGCCGCGATCTTCCTTCCTCTTCTTTGTCATACTCTCCAGCCTTTACACACACACACATACATGCTCTACAATACCACACATTCCGGAGCACTAGTCTGGAGCTTAGAGCTGTCCTGGCTACCGATCCCGGGGACCGCAAACCGAATCAACGGGAAGTATAACAACCAAACAACTCCGGAGAGAGAAATCTGAAACAGCAGAAAATGACACTTAACATGAAACAATATAACATAACTCCAGCATTTCTGCCGTACATCAATGAGCTTGTATAGCTAAAGTCGTTGTCAACATTCTGTTTTTCTTTATGTGCGTGAAATGCATAGATGACCGGGAAGTGTAAATGTTGCACGCAGTGTCATCTTGAACGGCATTGCACTTTTCCGTGCGTTACAAAACTGCACAAGGATGCTCTGCCAGTAGCCGACCATAAGTCCCTAGATACAAACAGTTAGCGCAAACCGCCGCACGCCTTACCGTTAGGCCCGCCTGGCGTATTCAGGAGTGAACGTAAATTGTAATTTCAGTGGCCATTAAAGGAATTTTCCATCACTATTAATGTTGTTTGAATAGATTCATGGTTCTCAATTACAGAATACCACAGAGTTCTATTTTTACCTGACAACTGAATACAAAATCTACGGAATTAGGGAAACAATCGGCGGCATGGATTAACGGTCTAGAACGTACTAGACTGTGTACCCAAGTCTAGCGGTTCCAAACCAATTTTTAACGTCGAAAAAATCTTGGGAAGTAAGCCGCCTTCCCATGTGGTAGATTTACTTGCATGTATAAATCCTCAAGCCTAAATGACGCCTCTGGCTAATCTCAATTCGGGCCTGTTTCTCGCCCACAAGAAATACCTCATTTCTCCCCCTAGTTGAGGACGTAGCGGAATTTGCACGTGTCAGACGGAAGAGGGCCTTGATGCCCGAGTCTCGCCACGTAAATTACGGCAAATTCAATCAACAATGGAATCGCACTCCCTGTTATCTAGACCTAGCGACTGTTCAGTGGGCGTGATCCCAGCGAGTAGGCCACCGCCCACTCTACTAGGAAAAAGCACGACTACGCTTACGGTAGACTATATCTTAGCAATTGACGCCCCCGTATCACTATTTTCAATCAGAGCGTGGCGGAGGCGCTCATATACAATGTTCTTGGGGTTATGGGTTCAATTTCATTTTGACATTCTATCTAAGCGGATTTCGGCACTGGAGAAGATCGTAGCGCGGCTGTCTAGTAGTTTTCTTGGTTTTCCTTGAGTACACCAGCGAATGTCACATCGTTATCTAAAAAAACGGTCACGGGCCGTGCGCCATATTTCTACGTCTTTTTGCCTATCCTTCACCCTTATCGCATGCTCCTTCATTACATCACGTACACTCCAGATATTAGTTTTGCCTTACGGCATTACCCGATATTTATCGGAGAAACACGATACCCCAATTCAAAGCAGATAGCGTTTTAGTACTGGAAGTCTTGGCAGACGCGTCGCAATCGATTTCCTGCGAACTTCGCTTGCTGATTTCTCCACTCCAAAAATAAGAAAAATCTACATTCTAGTTCACTTTTCTCGCAGCACTACTTTCGCAGAAATAGTGAATTTAATGCTACTGCAACAAACGCCACGGTTTTCGAGAATATTTTTTATGAGTCCTGATTCCGTTCCTACATTAGTAAATAATTGTAATTGTAATCAGATCTTAAAAGTAATATTCATTTTTGAAAACCGAGAAATTTTCGCGCAATATCTTGAAATTATTCAAATTGTAAAAAAATTCTCAAAAAACCGCATCAAATGTTTGTTTTTTCATTTTCTTGCACGATGAACAAGAAAACTTTTCGAAATTTTCGAAAAAGCAACTTTACACAAAATAAGAAAAATAGTATCTGTAGCGCCACAAGTCTTACAAGTGTCTTTGAAAGAGCATCATTTCCATATACAAGTACTTATACTTTTTCTGTGTTAAAGTTACTAAGGTGATATGCTTAATAACACCATTACTTCGACATTATTATGAGACGTCATCCTGTCCTTACAGTACCTGCTAATGAAGAAGATAAACCCAGGATATTGTTTCCTACTACAATACTTTATCATTGTGTATAGGTAAGTGACGTTCAACATTGTCATTAAAATTAATCGTCACTTATCACTCTATACGCATGACGCTATTGTGAAAACAATGTCTTGGCATATTCATTTTGGCAAAATTTCACTTGATATCCTATTTTACCATGCACCGCCTGGAAACTCATTGATTCATCATTAAACATAAGATAAAACTAAATAATTTTAAATTTATTTTAGAAATTGTTTAACAATGTTAGTTATAATTTTTCCAAATTACATGTCTTCTAATATAGTTTTATAATTAGTCACAGTATAAATGTAGACTGAGGAAATAAAACTAATTCAGTCAAGATCTGGAATACATCTTCCCATTATATCGTACCTTCATTTGAACTCTTGTATTTTGCGATTTAGTGTTGTGTAAACCTTTGCTCTATGAGTGTCTTTTCCTTTATTTTGAAAAAGATATACTTCATTCTGAAAATTGTTTTGTCCTCTATTATATTATAAGCCACACACTGGAAAAATATAAATATAAATTGGCCTGATATATAATTTCGCCGTATACAAAGATAATGACTTCATTTTTCACATCAGACACTGACCTTTGGGTATTAATTTCGCATCTCTTCGTAATATTACTCGCAATTTCCATGCGTTACTTAATATGACACTGATCTAAAAATACCTGAAATACCGCCACATTCCTTCTTTTCTTTAATTGAAAAGCTTTTACTTCTAACATCTTATTACTACACCCACTTTATTAATTTTCAGCTCTTACACTTATTTCTGCAAACCTCATACATGTCTTCCGAGCTGTAGTTCTTTTCGTAGAGATTTTGGAAGTGCCCGAAGAATTTGCGTATCGCATCGTTGGCACGGTGAAGACGATGACTCGAGGATAATATGAAAATAAGCTGGCAGACGAGCTGCAAAGAAGGCCGCGCATGATTAAGAGAGCGCGGAATCATAATTCAATATGGGCAGAGTATCCTTGGACAGCGCTGCAGCGAGGTGCAGGAAAACTTCCTAGTGAAGAAAGGAATGTTCTCACCCTATTTTCATTTTATTATGCATTAATTGTTTTGACAGGAACATAACTACTTGTTTACGTCTCGCAGAAGTCACACTAAGAAACATTGTAATTTGTCTAGGAGGGAGTTCATTCCATTATCCTTGCGGAGACTTTCCTTTTCTATGTAATTAAATGTTTGATAAAGAAATCATTAACAATTTTAATTCCTGAACATCTACATTTCTAATCACTTATATAGTAAAGGAAAGTGTAAAGCTGTAAGCGAAAAAATTGGCGTTATCGAAAGAATACTCACGGTCCCAGGTACCATACGGGAAATGATGTCGACATCGTAATTACCAAGATACACATCCAATAGGACGCATGTTCGATTTTTCTTGGTCGCCTTTGAAAAATTCGACAATTCGAAAAGTTTCAATTTGAAACACCTTTAGACACTACAATTAACGAAATACGCTTATTTGATTGCATTAATAATTGCATTTCATTATTAGATCTTAATTAATATCTGATACATTGTTTCAAATTTGTGTATTCTTGGTTTAGTTTTTCAATAAAAGGCTTAAAAATGCGCTCCAATTGACTCAAAAAACGATTGCATTTCAGTTTTGCTGTCAGGTTGTCACGGTTCTGTTTGTTGCAAATGCTGGGTTTTCTTAAACTGCACTATAGAGGATTACCATGAGCCTTAACACAATGAAAAATGATAGTTTTGAACTAACGCTAATTAGAATCAACAATTTTCCTGTGAAAAATGCAACATGGCAAGCACATGGCTTGTAGAAAAGTATAATTACCGAGAAGAAACAATGGTTACCTGGAAAACTCCAATGTGCCTCTTGAATCCTGGCTTCAAAGCTATTGGAATTACTCAAGTACGCTAGAAAGATGACGACAAATCCCTTATTAACACTTAGGTTGTATTGTTCCATCATGTCTTCAATGTACATTTTTCTATTATTTTTTTACTGACAGGAAAGCAACACAAATTGGCAATTCTCAAAAATTCTCAAAGTTGACAGGGTACTTACATCTATATGGGATACAATAAACATATAGTACAAACTTAATTCCTCTTGGTTTAACCCGTTAACACATTGATTGCATCCCCCTGCTCATGAGGAGAGCCGCCTCTGCAGTGCACTGGCGAGATCAGAAGTGCATATTTTGACAGGAACGCGCATGTTCGCGACGCAGTTCTTGCTACCAATTTGAATGCAACTAAGCCAAGAAGCACTAACGGACAGAGGGCTCGGATAGTAAGTTTTTCTGCGAGACCGACTTGCAAAAGACTACCTGATTCCAGGAAAATGTTATAAAAAATTAGCGAAATCTTGAGATTGCAGCGGAAATGAACTTATACCATCAGCAGAAACTTATTTCGAGGTTTAAGTGTGATTATACGAGAAACACCGCTCATTGCAATAGTGCACAATTACAGTACTCCTTGAATGTATTGATTGAATAGAATTATTCTTATTTTACTTGCGAATAAGGTCATGGACACTGCTCTTCCGTCTGACCACTCAAATTTTCGCTATTGCTCCTTCACTAACTAGCGTTGAAAAGTATTTCTTGCGGCGACGAAACAGCGAGTTTAATTTTAGCTCAGGCTTCATTTAGCTTGATCTTTTGCATTTAGTAATCCTCATAACATGGACAGAACGCTTTATTCTCTTCGGAAGACCTTTCGCTCTAAAATCCAGCTTCGATCGGGTTTGACTTACTACAACTCGATTACGCTAACGTTACACCATCCGCCACTGCGATTAATGGATGACGGAATAGTCAATATTACCAACGAAGCTGATAGAGACGTTAGAATCGTTCTGTGGTACCTAATCTATCCCATGGCAAACATCCTGCGTTGGACAAAGGTTGTTAAAACGCAGATCCTGAGTCAGCAGTGTTAAGGAGTGAGATGTAAAGTGCCGTTGTAGATACGGCTAAGCATAAACTTACCAGGATTGCGAAGGAAGTCGAAATACAAATGCGAAAGACTATCCAGTGGCGTTGATTGCCGCCAAACGTCACTCAGAAATCCAAACATTGTAGTTGATCAAGAGGAGAATCCTTGCCGTGCGAGAAATCTGTGTCTTTTCGCTCTACTCACTACGGCTGAGTAGGGAGCCGAGTCCCCTAATGTCCATGTACTTTAATCATGCGTGCAGAACTTCATGACTTTGTAGTGAGTCATTATTCCTATCATTGTAGGAAAGAGAGCAAGAGCACGAGAGAGAGGAAAGAGCAAGAAGAGAGCAGAGAGACGCGAGAGGCAAGAGAGCGATCGCAGAGCGAGAAGAGCGAGAGAGCGGATGAGAGCAGAACCGGAGGAGAGAGAGCCCGAGAGAGGAGCGAGAGACTGAGGAGCTGCGAAGAGATCCGAAGAGAAGCGAGAAAGCGAGAGAGTACTGACCAGAGAGCGAAGAGACCACCAGCAAGAGCACCTGCTACGCGAGGAGCGAGAGAGGTGCGAGAGGAGTCAGGAGCCGAGACGACCGGAGAGGAGAGAGAGGGAGGAGAGAGATACGAGGAGAAAGGCGAAGAAGAGGGAACAGAGAGGCGAGCGAGAGAGAGGGCGAGAGATAGACAAGAGAGAATAGAGAAGAAAAAGTCGGCGACGTTTGCGACGGCGTTGGTGCCGCGCGAATGTGATTTATATCATAACTGTTAAGAGAGTTTGACGGCAAGTAATTAAAGCCCGGATCCTCGTCTTGACATTACTTGCATCACTTTGGTCCTTCCAACACAGGAACGTAAACGGATTTTCTTTAGCAATTTCCCGGCACACTACTTAACGAAAAGGATTGTTACATTACTCTCCCTTCTCATCGCGATCAGCAAGAGTCTATGCTCCACCCTCTAGATGGGTTTAGTTAATCGCCAACGAGTAGAATAAGAGTAGACCCATGCGTCTTTGACAAGACGTGAGGTCGATATGTATCAACATCATTCTGTAAGTGTCATTACTGATACCATATTCTGAAGGATATGCCATGTGATAACTTCACACATGGGCAAACTTCCGTCACGCTTTGAACTTAACTTTCGATTGAACAAAACATTTTTCCAAACACATACATTTACTCTTCACGCGCACACGTGTTGTGTATAACTATTATTACCAACTCTACATATTTCTGCATATACATTTTTAGCTGCACATCTTTAGCTATTCACACATTGGTTAACGAATTATGGGCTGAGATCAATTGATTTTACCTGCAGTGCGTCTGACGGGGATATCCCTGTGTTATAGTCCCGCACGGGTCGGGAGGATTTTCGATTAATAGCATGTCAACTATGTCGAATCAGCCCACTGTTATGAAGGCAAATTCTAGAGACCGCTCGCTCTGGTCGGCTCGTTTTTCTGCTGTTTCTCCCTCTCACACTACGCGATGCAGGGCAAGAATCTCCTAACGAACAAACAATGAATTTTTCCCAGCTATATTTCCTCTTCGTCCTACCCTTACCTTCGTAAAATACACTTACACTTACGTGAACTACACACTGCACTATAGTAGACCGCAATTGACTTTAGGGACGGCTAAGCTGAGAAATCTCCAGTTGAAGAAATGGGCAAACTACCCGTACGTCGTGTCGGGGACTAGGAAGAGTCACCAGCACGCCACGCCAAGAAAACATGAACTACGCTTACGGGTTTAATATCGTTATCTCGTTTGACGCTCCGAACCTATTGAATCATCAATCAACGCGCACATTCGCCGCCGAAGCGGCGCCCTGGTGAGCGGCGCGCAGGCGCCGTGCACATCGTGGAGGGGGATTTGCGCAGTTTATATTCGCTGTTGGCATTTAGGGACAAACCCTCCTCCCCCGCCACATCACAGCGCGTCTCGCACAACATTCAAGCGGCTGATGCCAGATGGAACAGTTTGCATTCTACATGACACGTCTGCTGCCGCAGAAACTTAATCAACTCGGCCTCATAGCTGCGCGTCCCCACCGCCCACCCGCCCCTTCGTACCCATCACCACCCCCCGCCCCCACCCGACAGGCCGGCCGCTCGTCGCAACCATCGCCCAGGGAGGACCCCGAGGTCGGTCCATAATTTCGTCACGTTAAAGAGGAGAGCTGGGGGGGGGGTTCAACGCGTTACGGGCGAGCCTTCGATTAGAGTTACCTAACTTGATATTTTGGAATTTACATTCATTGAATTTTATTTATGAATCTGATATTAACACATTTTAAAGCTTATCTACTTTGGTTGAAATACATAATTAAAGATCTGAAGTATGTTACATAATGTAACACTATTTTTCATCTTGTGTTTTGAATCCGTAAGAAACGGATTCAAAACTGATTATAGAATCGGATGAACACAAATACATCTGCCAGAGACTTTCGCCTCGTCACATCCAAATCGACCGCCTTGGCACGTTATGTGCAAAACACCGTAAGCGTAGTGCATGTTTTTATTGCGGGCGGTGCTGGTGACCTTCCTTCGTCCGACACCGACGTATATGTTAACATGCCATATTTCCTCAACCATATATCTCCCAGCCAAGACAAGCTTATATATTCCGCTCGGGCAGGCGGAATGGTGCGCAGTTGATTGATTGATTCAATAGGGTTTCCGGGAGCGTCAACGGATAACGCTATTAAACCCTTAAGCGTAGTTCATGTTTTTATTGCGGGCGGTGCTGGTGACCTTCCTTCGCCCGACACCGACGTACAGGTTAGCTTGCCATTTTCCTTCAACCAGATTTCTCCCAGCTTAGACACGCTTAAAGTTCCAGTTTGGCGGTCTCCCTATAAGTGCAGTAGTGTAGTTCACGTAAGTGTAAGTGTATTTACCTGAGGATAACGGTAGGACAAGGAAGAGGGAAAAAATCGCGGGAAAAAATCCATTGTTTGTTCGTTAGGATACTGCTCCTGCATTCGCGTAGTGTTGAGAGGAGAAATCACAGAAAACTACCGACCAGAGCAGCCGGTCCCTAGAATTTGCCTTCATACAGAGGCTGAATTCGACCTAGTTGACATGCTATTATCGAAAATCCTCCCACCGTCGGGACTCAAACCCCAGGATCTCCCGGTCAGACGCACTGCAGTAACATCAATTGATGCTCAGAGCCACCTCATTCGGTACACAATGGTGTGATAGCTAAAAATGGATGTGCAGCTAAAAAATAGTATACAGAAATATTGGTTAGAGTTGCGTAAAATATTATTACACAACACGTCTAGCGCGTGAAGAGTAAATGTAGTGTTTGAAAAATGTTTTGTTTCAAATCGAAGTAGTTCCAAACTGTGACGGCAGAGTTTGCCCCATGTGTGAAGTTATCACATTGCCATATCCTCTTCACGAATATGGTATCGGTATGAACCCCTTACCAACCAATGATTTGAATACATATCGACCTCACGTCCTTTCAAGACCCATGGGTCTACTCTTATTCTACTCGTGGGGCGATTAACTACACCCATCTACGAGGGTGACGCCATACTTCCTTGCTGATCGATTGAGAAGGGAGGAGTAATGTATCAACCATTTCCCTTTTCGTTAAGTAGTTGCGAGGAAATTCTAAGAAAATCCCGTGTTCGTTAGCTCCTGTGTATTGGAAGGACCAAAACGTGAGTTCAATAATGTCAAGACGAGGATTCGGGCTTTAATTACTGGCCGTCAAACTTCTTCTTAACATTATCATATAATATTCACCTTCGTCGCCGCCACCAACGCCGTCGCAAACGTCGCCGACTTTCTTTCTTTCTCTCTGTCTCTCTTTCTCTCTCTCCCTCTCTCTCTCGCTCGCTCTCTCCCTCTCTCTCGCCCTTTCTCTCACTCTCCCTCTCTCTTCCTCCCTCTCCCTCTCTCTCTCCCTCTCTCTCTCGCTCGCTCTCGCACTCTCTCTCGCTCTCTCGCTCTCTCGCTCTCTCGCTCTCTCGCTCTCTCGCTCTCTCGCTCTCTCGCTCTCTCTCGCTCTCTCTCGCTCTCTCGCTCTCTCGCTCTCTCTCGCTCTCTCTTGCTCTTTCCCTTGCTCTCGCTCTCTTGCTCTCTCTCTCCCTAGCCAATGACTGTGAGAATGACTCAATAACACAGTCATGAAGTTTCCTGCCACCGCAATGATTTAAAGTACAGGACATTAGGGCATTCGGCTCCCTACTCAGCCAGTAGTTAGAGTCGACGAAAAAGACACGAATTTTCTCGCACGGCCATAGCATTCTCCTCTTCATGCACTACCATGGTTTGGTATTCTGAGTGACGTTTCGGCAATCAACGCCACTGAATATGTCTTCCGCACTTTGTATTTCACATTCGCTTCGCAACCCTGGTCAAGCGATTGCTTAGCAGTACTACACGGCCTTAACACTCTGCACATCCTTAACACTCTGCTCAGGATCTGAGCGTTTAACAACCTTTGTCAACTGCAAGATGTTGCATCCGGGATAGATTAGTACCACAGAACGATTTCTACGTCTCTCATCAGCTCTTCGTTGCAATATTGAATATCCGGTCACCATTACATCGCAGTGGCGATGGTGTAACGGTTAGCGTATCGGACTGTTGTATAAGTCAAACCCGATCGAAGCCGTGGATTTTAGAGCGAAAAAGTCCTTCCGAGAGGAAGTAAAGCCGTCTGTCCATGTTAGTAGATTTACTACATGCAAAAGATCAAGCCTAAATGAAGCCTCTGAGCTAAATTCAACTCACCTGTTTCGTCGCCCAAGAAAAACTTTTTTTTACCGCTAGTTGGTGAAAGGAGCATAGCGAAATTTGAGTGGTCAGACGGAAGAGCAGGTCTCATGACCTGAGTCTCGCCACGTAAAATAAGACATCAATTCTATTCAATTCAATACCTTCAAAGAGTAACTGTAATTGTGACACTATTGCAATGATGCAGTGTTTTTCCTACAATCACACTCTTAAACCTCGAAATAGTTTTCTGCAGATGTATCAGTTCATTATCCGCTGCACTCAGATTTTCCCTATTTTTTTTAATAACATCTTCCTGGATCAGTAGTCTTTTGCACGTCGGTCTCGCCAGAAAACTTACCATCCGAGCCATCTGTCCGTTAGTCTTCTTGGCTTGTTGGCATTCAAATTGGTAGCAGGAACTGCGTCGCGACCATTTCCTACACCAAATTTGCACTTCTCGCCAGTGCACTGCAGAGGCGGCTCCTCCTCAGTGAGCAGGGGCGTGCAATCAATGTTTTACGGGTTAAACAAGACGAATTAAGGTATTGTACTATATGTTTATGTATTCCATATTACGATGCACAGCTCCTGTGCCGACTTTGAGAATCTTTGAGAATTGCCAATTTTGTGTTGCTTGCTCTGTCAGTAATAAAAAAAATAATAGAAAAATGTACATTGAAACATGAACAATACCCCTAATGTTTTAATTAAAGGTCGATTTGCCGTCATCTTCTAGCGTACTTGAGAATTCAATAGCGTTTTTGAAGCCATTCAAGGCACATTGGGAGTTTTCAGTCACCATTTTCTTTCTCGAGTAACTTATCACTTTCTACAAACCATGTGCTTGCCATGTTGCATCTTTTCACAGGAAAATTGTTGACTTCTAATTATCGCGTTAGTTTCAAAACTATCATTTTTCATTGTGTAAGTCATGTAATTCTCTATAGTGCAGTTTTAAGAAAAACCCAGCACTTTTGCAACAACACAGAACACGTGAACTACCTGACAGCAAACTGACAAATGCAGTCGTTTTTGAGTCAATTGGAGTCCTTTTAAGGGCCCTTTTTATCAAAACTTAAATCAAAAATACACATAATTTCGAAACAAATGTATCAGATATTAATTGAAGTTCTAATTATGAAATGCAAATTTTATTCAGAATTAAGCGTTTATTTTCGTTAATGTAGTTGTCTAAGGTGTTTCAAAATTGAAACTTTTTCAATTGTCGAATTTTCAAAGGCGACAGAAAAATCGAACATGTGTCATCTTTGGATGTGTAATTCATTGGTATATAGTCGACAATCATTCCCATGGGTACCTAGGACCCGTGAGTATTTCTTTCGATAAGTCGCCACTTTTCGCTACAGCTTTACACTTTCTCTTTACTATATAAGTGGAAGAATGTAGATGTTCAGCTTTAAAATTGTTAATGATTTCTTCAAACATTTTAATTACCAAACAAAAGGAACGTTCTCGCAAGGAATATGATGAACTCCTCCTAACAATTAGAATGTTTTCTTAGTGACGACTTTTGCGATGAAGTCACAAGGAGTTATGTACACTTCAAACACAATTATGCATCAGATGAAAATGTATAAATCAGGGTGAGAACATCTTCCTTTCTCTTCACCTAGGAAAGTTCCTGCACTCGCTGCACCTCTCCCACTGCGAACCCCAATATTGAATTATGATTTTCCTCCTCTCCTTATCATCCTCGGCCTTCTTTGCGCTTCCGTCTGCAGCTTATTTTCAATTATCTCGCGTCTTCCCTTCACCGCTGCAACGATGCATACGCAAATTCTTTCGGGCACCCAAAATTCTTACGAAAAGAAACTCAGCTCCGAAGACCATGTTATGAGGCTTCCAGGAAATAAATGTAGAGCTGAAATTAATAAAGTGCGTGTAGAAATAAATGAATGTTAGAATAAAAAAACGCTTTTCAATCTAAAGAAAACAAGGAATTGCGCGGTATTTCAGTTCCTTTTTAGATCAGTGTCATATTAAGAACGCATGGAAATTCTGCGAGGTAATATTACGAAGGAGGATGCGAAATTATACTAACAAAAGGTCAGTGCTCTGATGTGAAAAAATGAAGTTCATATATCTTTGTAATACGCCGAAATTATATCATCAGCCAATTTTATTATCATTATTTTTCCAGTGTGGCTTAAATATCAATAGAGGACAAAAACAATTTATCAGAAATGAATTATATCTTTTCAAATTAGGAATAAGACAGCTCAGTATGAGCACAGGTTTGTAAGAAGACTACCATCGCAAAATAACAATATGAGTTCAAATGAAGGTCTACGATGAATCAAGGGAAGATGGTATTCCACATCTTGACTGAATTATAGTTTTATTTCCTCATTCTACATTCTATACTGGTGACATAATATTATAACTATATTAAAGACATTTAATATTGGAAAAATTATTAACAAATATTGATTAAACAATTTATAAAATAATTAAAATTATTTAGTTTTAGCTAATGTTTAAGTGATGAATCAATAAATTTCCAGGCGGGTGCATGTGTAAAATAGGATAAGTGAAGTTTTTGCCCAAAATGAATATGCCAAGACATTGCTTTTCTACAATAGCGTCATTGTGTATAGAGTGATAAGTGACATTTCAATTTTTCGATTAAATTTTAATGACAAAGTTGAAACGTCACTTACCCCCTATACACAATGATAGTATTGTAGTAGGAAACAATATCCTGGGTTGATCCTTCTTCATTAGCATGTAACTGTTAAGGACTCAGGATGTACCGTTCTCTAATAATGTACGATGGTAATGTGTTATTAATTGCATCTTCACCTTCGTAACTTTAACACAGAGAAAGTATAGTAATTGTAAAATGGAAATCGATGATCTTTCAGAAGACACTTGTAACGAACTTGTAGAGCTACAACAGTACATATTTTTTCTTATTTGTGTAAAGTTGCTATTTTCGAAAATTTCGAAAAGTGTTCCTTGTTCTATCTATGCAAGAAAATGAAGAAAACAAAACATTTGGAGCGGTTTTTGAGAACTTTTTTTTTTACAATTTGAATTAATTTCAAGATATTGCGCGAAAACTTCTCGGTTTTTCAAAAAACTGAATATTACCTTTTTTAAAGATCTGATTACAAGTTATAAGTTATTTACTAAATGTAGGAACGGAATCAGGGACTCACATAATAAATATTTCTGCCGAAAACACGTGGCCGTTTGTCGCAGTAGCAATTCACAACTTTCACTATTCTGCGAAAGTAGTATGCGAGAAAGTGAACATTGAATGTAGATTTTTTTCTTATTTTGGAGTGGAGAAATCAGCAAGCGCAAGTTACGCAGGAAATCGATTGCGACCGCTGTCTGCAAGACATCTCTAGTCTAAAACGCTATCTGCTCTGATTGGTGGTTATCCGTGGTTTCTCCGATAAATATCGGGTAAATGCCGTAGCAGAACCGTAATATCTCTGGGAGTGTCGTGCATGTAATGAAGGAGCATGCAGATAAGGGTGAAGGATAGGGCAAGAAAGACGTAGGAAATATCGCGCACGGCCCGTGACCCGTTTTTTAAGATACTGCTTCGACATTCGCTTGGTGTTAATCAGAGAAACCAAGGAAAACTACCTATCAGAGCAGCCGGCCGCTACGATTCTTCTCCTGTTGCCGAAATCCGCTTAGCTAGAATGCAAAATCGGAACTTGAACCCATGAACCCCCAGCGGCAAGGAACATTGTCACTGAGCCGCCTACCCCAAGCTCTGATTGAAAGATTAGTGACTACGGGGGCGTCAATTGCTAAGAGCATTAGTCCCGTAAGTGTAGTTCGTGCTTTTTCCTAGTGAGGTGGCGGTGGCCTTCCTCCGCTGGAGATCCAGCGCCCACCTACAGTGGGCTAGAGTCCCTAGATACAGGGAGTAGCGCATTCCATTGTTGAATTGAATTTGCCTTTACGTGGCGAGACTCGGCTATCACACCCTCTTCGTCTGACCCCAAATTTCCGCTATCGTCCCTTCCACTAACTAGGTAAAATAGGTATTTCTTGAGCGGACGAAACAGGCGATTTGAATTTACGCCAGAGCGTCATTTAGCTTGATACATGCAAGTACATCTACCAACATGGGACAGCCGGCTTTACTTCCCCTTTAAAATCCACGGCTTCGATAGGGGTTGAACCCGCTAACTTGGGTACGACAGTCCAGTACGCTAACCGTTACACCATCGCCGCCGCATTGTTCCACCAATCCGGCCATTTTATATCCAGTTGTCAGGAAAATTAGAACTCTGTGGTATTCTGTCAATTGAGAACCATGAATCTACCCCAAACCAACATTAATATTGATGAAAATTTCCTTAATGCCATCAAATGTTACAATTTACCTTCAGCTGCTGAATAACGCCCGGCGGGCCTAACCGGTGAGAGGATGCGGCGGTTGCGCTACTCTTTGTATCTAGGGACTTCATGGTCGGCTACCTGGCAGAGCCCTCTTTGTGCAGTTTTGTGAACGCACGGAAAGTGCAATGCACGTTCACGCTAATGCGGTGCGACCATTCCTACCCTTACGGGGATCTATGGCCAATTCTGCAACATAAATAAAAAGAGAAGTTCAAAAATGACTCTAGCCTACTAGCGCGCTCATTGCGTATGCAGAAATGCTGAGTTTATGTTTCAAGTCTCATTTCTCTGTTTCAGTTACTCTTTCTCCGGGAAACACTCCTTCTTTGGCCGCTTATACTTCACCCGTTGATCGGGTTGCGGTCCCTCCAGCGGGGAACCGCCTCAGCAGGGACAAGCTCTAAGCTCCCGACCTGTCTCGCGGCATGTGTGGTAATATAGAGCATGTAAGTATGTGTGTGTGTAAAGGCTGAGAATATGACAAAGAAGAGGAAGGAAAGATCGCGCGCGGTTCGCGTCCTGTTCGTTAAGGTACTACTCCGACATTCGCAACGACTGGTGCTGATTGGAGAAACCACGGAAAACTACTGATCAGAGCAGTCGCCCACTAGAATTTTCTCCAGACAGCGACTGAATTGAACCTAGCTAAATAGCTAGTGTCGCAAATCCTGCCAACGGCGGAACTCGAGTCCAGGACCTCTCGGTCAGAGGTACTGCAACAACATCAATTGATGCCCTGCACCTTGCCCGGTCCGAGGCTGTGCCAGTTGCTCTGCAATAGTTGCCAGAGCGCCATCGTGGCAGTTGCGAGTGCTCATAAGCGGCGAAATGGAGTTGCGAGAGCTGCTGAGTCGTAAGCAACGACGCCGTGCTTCTTCCGACTTGTCTTTTCCACGCATCTCAGGGGCGGCAACCTCAGACGTCAGGCGATTTTTGTCAGGCGATTGCAAACGCCCAAACTTTAAGGTGAATTGCCAATCAGTGAGAGGAGGTCAAAGCTCCTGACTGGTTTTCCGACAAGTGATGTAATGTAGTGCGTGTATGTGCAAGGGGAGAAGACGTGATAGGATGACGAAAAAGTGATCGTGCGTTGTCCATGGCTCGTTTGATGGGATACTGCTCCTGCATTCGCGTGGAATTGAACTGTCTGTAAACTACCAATGAGAGCAGTCGACCAGTAAGATTCTCCTCCGGACAGCGGCTGAATCCGACCTAGCTACCAATTATTTCTGCAGATAAGAGGTATTCATTTTCGTTGACGTTTATAGTTTTAGCATATATCTCTTCTATAAATCAAACCTCGAACTATCAATGGCCTATGAATTTAGTTTAGATCAGCGATCATTTCTTGCTCTGGTAGCACTGCAGGACATTTAGCAGCACTAGCTAGTGGCAAACATTCGCCCTGTTTAGAGCGTTCCAGCACTGTTGGACTATTACGATGAAGGATAAACGTCCTTCAGCATTGTTGCGTTTTTGCTTGTAGAAACACACACGGAAAAGTGAAAGTGGAAACGGTGCTCAAATCCTTACAACAGTGTCGAATTTGTAATGCTAACAATGGTACTGAATATTATTTCTTAAGAGATATAGAAGAAGCAAATAAAATCGACTCGCTTAGTATAGAATGCAACCTAAATAACGAAATTCTCAATAAAGTGAGGATGAACTGCAAGAACTATTTGCCTCAGATGGTGAATGCGAGTATTTTGCTTTGTATCTGTCCTCTATGGCTCGTGGCTAATTGTTGGTCAGCGTGCTCGCTTTCCACTGCGCCGCCCCAGCTTTTCACTTCGAATTCCGGCCGAGTGAAGACTATAGCCTGCGTTTTCCTTTTAATGTCTCAGTATATTTATGCTGTGTGACGATGAGAATGACAATGAGAATTCACTTCTCAGGTTGAGAGGAGCGGAGGACTACGTGCTAACCACACGTATCCTTAAACCATGTTCTCGAGGCAGGGACGTCGTCGGTAGGTCTGAGCTCGTTCACGGACTGTCGCGTCAAGTACATACTACACAATCTGTTATATATATATAATATATAAAATATATATAAATATATATATATATATTATGTAATTATATATACATTTATAATTTATATTTATAATATATTAATTTAATAAATAAATTTATATATATGTATATATATATATAAACACGGCCCATATAAAAGTTTTTTTTGGGGGGGGTCTTCTTTGCAAATCAACTATCGTCTTATCTGCCGAAACGTACGTGGTAGGTGTGAGGTGTAGCAAAACCTCCCAGGCGGGGCCCGATCCCTGGAAGCCAGGAGTCGCGGGAGGTCGCGTGAGGGGGCGAGGAGGCGAGCGCCGGCGCAAGAGACCGTGCGTGCGTGCGGGCGGGCGAAAAAGAAGAAGAAAAAAACGCAGCGGGAGACGCCTTCCAGGCTCGGGCAGGCGGGCAGGCAGGCAGCGCGGCCCGGGCAGACGAGACCCCTGCGTGCTCCTGCGGCCAGACGCAGGCTCCAATAAAAAACCAGAAACCTCCCTTCGGTCCCGCCGCCGCCACGCCACGATACCGAGTGGCCCACAAGCGCACGCCTCCACAAACCCCCACAAAAACACGCGCTCGTTTCCTCACAGAAATTACAATCCCGCAATTGATGGGGTCGGCGTGAGGGAAGCTAGTGATACCCCACGATTCTGTCATGATTTTTGTATTATTTTATTACAAGTCCACTTGCTATGGGTTCGTTTTCGTTATATAAATTATATTCCTGCAATTGAAGGGGTCGGGGTGAAGGGGGTTAGG
The DNA here is from genome assembly GCA_017312745.1 of Gryllus bimaculatus. Lineage (NCBI taxonomy): Eukaryota > Metazoa > Arthropoda > Insecta > Orthoptera > Gryllidae > Gryllus > Gryllus bimaculatus. The sequence continues at coordinate 1,244,809 of BOPP01000078.1, read as the reverse complement.
TATAACCTACATTTCTGTCATGCTCTTTATTTTATTAAAAGTCCACTTATTACGACAGTCAAAATGGATGGAATACCACCATCGAAATAAAAACACCACTTGGCAGTAATCCAATTATATAATTCATTTTGTTGTCTTCGTTTTCATTGTCAAATAATGACTTTTCAAAATCATTCTTTGCCATCTTCCGGTAAAAATGAAATATAACAATTAACAATAATAACCATTAAATTACATTAAAATACTTTAAAAATGTAAATAAACAAGTGCAATAGACGGACTTTTTGTGTCTTGTGAAGTATTTTGTGTTAATTTGTACCTTTTTTATTGTAAGTTTTAATGTATTATTTTACTTGTGTTCATCATTTGTATTGTAATATTTGCTTGGGGGAGAAATTCTAAAATCATTACTTTTGGTCATGTAAAATATGCGATATTGTCAATGTTGTTTGAAAGATTCTGTCAGTTAAAAGCCATTTCTTCAAAAGTGGATGGTTTATTCAAGAGAGACAATCCCCCGTGTGTAATCCCTTGAGAAAACAGGACATCAAGTGCTAGCTGCCAACTCGCCCCACAAATGAAGGCGGTCAAGAGAGGACTGACAATGAGAGGCGAAACAGAAACAGAAACATCGAAAATATCGACTAATCATCATCTTTTGACCTGAAAGTCGAAATCAAACTGACGAGATACGTAACATACACAATTTATAAGCACTTTTTCTCATCGGAATCGTATCTTCTTTCAATTAACTGCCTAGATACTAGGTTCTCGGCTTCATTACACTGTAGGGCTGGTTTTTACTTTATCGCCTTACTACATACTTATGCAGTGATCAAGTACTGCGATATTGCGACAGAAATCGTCGAATTTTCAACGAAAAACTTTTTTTAAAACTTGTATTGTGGGATCCTGATACCGAAAAAGTGGATAATGCTTGTTCCAATATGTAGTAAATTAGTTCCGGTAACTCTTGCAGCCAGAAGTCACTTTTTTTAGGGCGTTGATACCGAAAAGTTCATAAACAACAAAACATTTGTTTGTCTGTCCGTCCGTCAGTCTGTGATCAACGCCAACACAAAAAATGTTAAGGCCCCTGCGGATTTAAAACGGATTTTTTTTATTTTGAAGAGTACATGAAGTAAAGCTTTCGAATTATATTCAAAATGGTCTTAAAATTTGCTTCAAATTGTTTGCTTAACTTTTTTCTATGGATTGTGCATCGCACGCTTAAAACAATGATGGAGGTCTCACACACATTCAGCTCTCTAAATTATTGAAAATTTCAAAAGTTCAATTTTCTTTCTGGCGTCTTACTACAACTGCAATGTTGAAGATATTTTTCTTATTAAATTCTGTTCTTCAAAGACACATACTTAAATAATTCCATGTATAATCTTCGGCATTCCTGACATTAAAGAATGGTTGAGAGCCATGATAAAACTGTTCATAGTTATTCAAAGTGTTTTTTAAACGCACCACAAAACTTCAATATCTACAATTCTAAGTGACATCTTATTTTTGTCGACACGATCTATCCTAATTCAGCTCTGAACAGAATACTTTGTGCAAAGATATTGCATTCATTTTGGTACGCAAGTGTTGTTACGTTGTGTTTGGTTATTGAAAGAGCATGACTATGTTTTCCGGCATATCTGGACACTTGATGACTTCAGCTTTTGATCCGAGGGGTTGGAAATCAGAACCTCAATACAAGTACAAAGCCGTTAGATTACGATGTCATAAACTCGAAGGTTTATAGAAAGAGGTGACTGACAAAATAATCCTTGACTGACCTCTCAGAGAAATTCACTCAGTCGTTATTATCGATCGAAGAGACTGGATATCAGTGCAAATATGAGCAGAATTTGGAAAAACATTATCTTTGACTTGGTTATTTGGAATCTTGTCCATACCTCTAATTCTAAATGAAACACACAAACTTATAATCGAAAAAATCTAACAATTGGTTGATTTCCTTTCATGAGATTTATTATTGGTTAAAAGCATCAGCAAACTTACTTATAGAAGGAGTTGTGAATAATGTGTAGGTGAATAATGACAATAGAAAAGGCATTGATTCCCTCGCGCAAAAATAAAGATCAAATTCAATTTATCAGAGCAAGAGAATAGTCTTCTTTTGTTGCTGACTATTGTCACAAATTTCCGTCGTATTTCGCATATCAATGAGTTTCGGGACCAGTTATTACAAAATGCTTATGGCATATTTAGCAAAACGTTTCACATTGTATACATAACATTACGATATCCAGTTTGAGATATTCTTCACATGTATCCTATAAACGACACAAATGCTTTTCAATACATAACATTACATAGACACCAATTAATGATCGTAAAATGATTAGACGAACGCTACGGCAGCGTCCAAAAAGCCGCCTCAACCTATGAAAATTATCCACACAAATGTTGAGTCCTTTGATGGAATTTTTAATTCTTTTTATAAACGGAATAATCGATATTGCGACTAATTGTAGGTATTAACAATGATGATATTAAGTTGTTCAGTCACTCATATCATATTTATACAACTTCTGACATTACGATTACCTATAATACAATAAAAGGGACTTTTATTGTATTACAGTAAAAAACCGGGAAGTGGAAATCCTTTCACTTGCGACACCTACTACGTCGCCCGTCGAAAAGGAAAGTCGAGGCACGTGCACCCGAATTCCGGAACACGCTGTATCAGGAGGTGTGCGTGGCGGGTGGGCGGGCTCCGATGGCAAGGCGCGTCTTGCAGCCCCGGCCCATCACTCTCTATTTCTCTCATTATCTCCCCTCCCCTCCTCCCGGCCCCGCGGCGCTGCGACGCGGCGCCGCGCCGGCCGGCGGCTACCACCTCCACATAATATAATAAAAAACCTCAGGGGCTGTCTGGACGCAACCCTTTGAGGCCGCACCACCACGCTCCTCCACCCGTGCGGGGGCGTGCGGAATGGGGATGCGGCGCGCGGGGTTTGCGCCTGTCGCAGCCGCCGCCGGGAAAAGCGCCCTCGCCAAGCCCGCCCCGCGCCGCATCCCCCGAGATTACACAGCGGCCGCGCAGCTGCGCGTGTTTATCTTCTGACGCCGCGCGCGCGCGCGCGCGCGCCAGCGACGCCACGCACGCAGCCGGCGGCGGCGGCGACGGCCACGAGGCACGGGCGGACGTGAAGAGGAAGAAGCGGGGGTAAAGAGGAAGAGGCGACGATGAAGAGGGGAGAGCCGAGAGTCGAGAGGAGAAGAAGTGAAGAGGAAGAGGCGAGTGCCACGAGGAAGAAGAGGAAGTGAAGAAGAGACGAGGGTGAAGAGGTGGAAATGAAGAGGAAGGGACGAGAGTGAAGCAGAAATAAAGACGCGGATCTGAAGAGGAAGAGGTGAGGATGAAGAGGCTGAGGCGGAAGTGACGACGAAGAGGAAGATGCGAGGGCAACGAATAAGAGGAGGTAGTGAAGAAGAGGCGAGGGTGAAGAGGTGGAAGTTAAGAGGAAGGAGCGAGGGAGAAGAGGACGGGAAGGAGGAGTGAAGAGGCAGAAATGAAGTCGCGGAAGTGAAGAGGCAGATGCGAGAATGAAGAGGCAGAGGCGGATGTGAAGAGGATGAAGCGAAGGCCACGCGCAAGAGGAGGAAGTGAAGAAGAGGCGAGGGTGAAGAAGAGGCGGAAGTGAAGAGGAGGCGAGGGTAAAGAGGCGGTGAAGTGAAGAGAAAGGGACGAGGGCGAAAAGGAAGAAGTGGGAGTGAAGAGGCAGAAATGAAGAGGCGAGAGTAAAGAGGAAGAGGCGAAAGGGAATAAGAGGCGAGGGTGAAGAGGAAGAGGCAGAAGTGAAGAGGACGCGGAAGTGAAAAGGAAAATCTGAGGATAAAGAAGAGGCTTCGGAGGTGAAGAGGCAAAGATGAAGGGGTAGAAATGAAGAGGACACGGAAGTAAAGAGGAACTGGCGAGAGTGAAGAGATGACAGAAGAAGAGGTGGATACGAAGACAAAGCGACAGTGTAATGAAAGAGAGGTGGAGATGAAGAGGCGACACTAATGGCCAGGAAGAGACGGAGATAAAGAGGAAGCGACGGAGGCAGAGAGGGAAAAGTAAGTGGCAGAAGAGAAGCGACTTCAAAAGTGCCATTAGTAGAGGAGGGTGCATGGGTGAAGAAGAGATACAGACGAAGTGAATCATCAATGTAGTGGGGTAGTGGAAGAGACCCGGAGCTAAAGAATGGGTGCAGAGCCCAGGAAGAGAGAGCAGCAAGACACGCGAGTCTCTTAGAAGAAGGGAGTAAGATAATCTGGAAAGCGTGAAAAGCAAAACAGCCATAATTTGTCAAATAGGACAGGTGAACTTTTAAGGAAATTGAGAGGATAACTGTAGGAAAGCGAACAGAAGATGATGAAGTAGCAGCGGATGTCTCCTTCATTAAGAATGTGGTAGTTGGCGAAGGATCAGTAGACGCCAAACGGATTCGACTGTCGAGAAATCGCGCTTCTGGGAGGAATAAGAGGAACTAAATAACATCTCTGATTTAAAGAAAGCAAATGCAAACATTATTTTGTAAAGCATAAAACGCTTTTTACACAGAAAAACTGCGAACTCAAGAGAAACACTCCGGAGGGGGGACAGGTAGGAGAAACTGTGCACTCACTGTGACTATGGGATAAACAGAGATGGGAATTGCGAAATGGGGAAGAAGGGATGGGGAAGATGAGAAAAGCGAATTGCACACATGCGGAGCAAAGGGCGCGCTAGCAGGTGGTGGGTAGGTGACGTGGGAAGTGATCGACGAATGCGGAGACGGTGGGAAGGTTGTGGTAGCGATATGGTTGTGGTACGTCTGATGGCGGCTCCACACATTCGTTATTCGGCGAGAAACGAACAGCTAGCCGAATCCCCAAGTAGTGTGGATGAGTTGCTTGCTATTTGCTGAGTAACGAACATTCGGTTCGCGCCCCACCCACTGCTTGTCGGTCTTTAGGATACACCAAAGAGAGCCAACATTCGCCGAACACATCAGCTATTCGGGGTTGGGTGAGCAGTAGTTCGCGTCTCGGCGAATGCCGATTGTGTGGAGCTGCCTTAAAGCAAGCAAACTGTAAAGAAAGACAAGTGGCAGGGTCGAGCATTCCACGTAGAAAACTAAATAAATATAAGGACGTTATCACTGAAACATTGGCGAGTGTAAAAGCGTGGGGGAAGTAACATACAAGAGAGTTAATGTTGTCGAGAAGGAGGGATCAAGGAATTTTTAAGCAGAGACCTAAATAATGAAGCGATTCTGACCTGGCGGACCCAGGGTTTGATTCCTGGCGATGTCTGATTTTCAACACTAGCTAGATAGCTGGTTCACATTCTGGCGCTGTCTGGAGGAGAATTCTAGCGGCCGGCTGCTCTGACCGGTAGTTTTCCGTGGTTTCTCTAAATCAATTCCAGGCGAATGCCGAAGCATTAGCATAAAAAACTGTCCATAGAATGCGCGCAATGAATTCTTTCTCTTCCTTGTCCTACCTTCTCTCCTTTCTTTCACACACTCACACCACACATTACAGGAGATCAGTCAGGAGCTTCGAGCTTCTCCCGTGTGTTGAGGTGATCCGCTGCAGGGACATGCCTGTCGGGGAAAATCAAACGTGTAGGTCGGCACCGGATTCTCGTCATCGAGTGGGTAAGGAACACCGCACCCGCGATGAAAAAATTCGCTTACAATTGACGTGCCTAGAAACTCAACAAACCTTGAATGACAACTAAAAATAATCCTGGTTAGACACGAAGAAGGCCAGTACAGTCATGAAGATGACTTTGATGAAGGAGCTGGGAGAGATAAAAGTGGCAAGGTCAGAGGGAAAGGGACGAGTGTGAGGTGCAGGCGCGGGATGAGACGAGCGAGCGGAGGCGAGAGAGCGGAAAACGCCGATTTGGACGCGGGCGATGCACGATCAAGGACGGCGAAGGTCAGTGGTCGGCGAAGGCGGAAGGTTTGCACAGGACGCTGGAGGGCGCGACAGGAAGGTGAGGGAAAGACGAATGGAGCGGGACAGTGAGACAATGTCAGAGGTTGGGAAAAGATAAGGGAAAAAATAGCGAAAACCCTATGAATGAAAACAAATTCTCAAAATTTTATCTTTGTTATCAATTTTTATTATATAAATATCTGCAAATCCGAGATAACACGAAAAAATATCGTTCGAGCTGCCCGTAGAAACCTCCTCCAGGTGACAGGTGAATCAGATTTAGCATGTGTCTAAAATCCTTCATCGTCGGGACTCGAACCCTAGGTCTTCCCGGTCAGAGTCACCCAGCGGCATTGCTGGCGGTGGACAAGATATCGCGTTATTCATAATATCTCATATTTTGCCCAAAGTAATGTACTGGTACCCTCAGTCACTCAATCCCTCTGGTGATGGTGGTGGTTGACACCTGCAGTTAATTTTTCTTATGTAATAAATCTTCATTGCTGCCAATGACTGTAGGATCAATAGCAGTTTACCCCAAAAACACAAAAATTCAAACATAAAAAATAAAAAGTTCAAAGATAGAAATATAAAAAAAAGAATTCAATATTATCACAAGAAATAAAACAATAACTTTTAAAGTGACAGAAGAAATATTAACAATAACTAACTCTATTCTACGTCATGTCACGACAGTTAAACAAAATAAAAAGTACAGCTGACATTATACCTCACATTAACCAGCAGTGTGCTAAATACAATACACATATTTAACCAAAATGCAACTTAAAGAGTATTTCATTTACAGGACAATGTTAATTGTAATCTGATGAACGTTAGTATTGTCCTTTAGCCGTCCTTCTGAAGTGGAGGGGCGGCGCGCGCATCCACCTGCATCTGCGAGGGAATGCACTTTCGCTTTCACCACCCCGGCCACCGACACGTCGCCCCTCTGCCACCGTGTGCCCCATTTTTAGAGAGAATTCTTTTCCGGTCCCGCCAACACGCAAAAAAACGAGGGAGAGAGAGAGAGAGAGAGAGAGAGAGAGAGAGAGAGAGAGAGAGAGAGAGAGAGAGAAAAAGAATCTTGAAATCGGACAGGGACCGATGAATGTAGTCGATTCCGAGAAGACAGGGCATAAACATGCCAACGCCGGTTAAAAAGTAACTTTTCTGTGGCGAGTGCAAACCGGTCCCGGTCGCTGGCGCGCCCCCTCCCGCGAGGAGCGCCGCGGCCCGGTCTCGAACCCGGCTACTCGACGGACTTGGCCCGGCAAAGGGCGTCAACTGATGTCACTGCTGTGCCTTTGACTGGGAGGGCCTAGGGTTCTACTCCCAACGTTGGCAGTATGTTATACATTAGCTACATACCTAGGTTGAATTAAGTCGCTGTGTGAAGGAGAACTCCAGCAAAAGCTGCTCTGATAGCTAGTTTTCCAGTTGGTTTATGTTTTGTTTTTTTCGATCAAGTAGGGCCAGGCCTGTAGCAATGCCTGATACCAATGACTTAAGAAGCGAGCCACATACCGGGCGTTATCTTTCCTTCCTCTTTCTTGTCCACTCGTCACACTTTCTTACACATACGTAGATCTACATGCACTACACTACCACACATGACGGGAGATCAGTTGGGAGCTTATCGCTTGTCCGGACTGAGGGGGTGCCCCGCTAGTGGAAGACACCTGGTTGGGGAAAACCCCGCTAGCCGACAGTAGGTCTGCACCGGATCTTGTCATCGAGTGGGAGCGAGAGTTCACTGCCACCTCCCGGGCTGAAAACATGCACTGCGCTTACGGGATAATGACCTTAGCCGTTGACGCGTCCGGGAACACTAATCAACCAATCGACCGGAATCAACCAACCGCGTCCGGAAACACTAATCAACCAATCGACCGGAACCAACGAACCGCGTCCGGAAACACTAATCAACCAATCGACGAACGTGTCCTCGGCCGGGGACTCAACGCCAGCACTCCGAATAGCACCAGTCCCTGGGCGACTCCTCTCCGCGTCCACTCACGCCCATGACACATAATCTGGGTTTCATTGTTTGATTAATATTTCAACTTTTTTGGTCATGAGTCTCCTTACGCCAGTGGAAGCCTTATTTCGGGAGCGGACGGCCACAAAGCCACCCTCGTTGGATGCTGATATCCAGAGCCGACGTACACGTCAGCGTGCGGGGAAATTCCTCTCCGTGCATCTCTCCCGACAGGGCGTTGTTCCAGCCGGAAACCTTCCGACTCGTCACCCGACGGATATTGTAGTGTTCTCCATGTAAGTGAAACTGTTATGTGTCAGTAAGGCGTCAAGATAGATCCAGGAAGAGGAAGTAAAAATCGCGCACTGTCCGTGGCGTGTTTATTAGGGTATTGCTCCGGCATTCTCCTAACATTGACAACAAATAAAACCAGCCGGAGCGATAGCTACTTGGCTGTCCGGAAGACACCGCGTCCTAGACTCAGGTCCGCCAACGTTTCCGGGCCGCCACTCTGCGACCTTTATTTCAGCGCGATCTAGGCATTTCGCCCTGAGGAAGGTCACAGAATGGCGGTCGAAACGTTGGCACCTGTACCTAGGACACGGCGTCTCCCGGACAGCCAAGGAACTACTGACTGCAGCTGCAGATGCGTACCGTCTCAGCCGGAGCAATAATTCCCCTCGAGGCAGCGGTGTGATTCGATTCGGCCAGTGTCGAAAACCCTCCACCAGCGAGACTGGAACCCTGGCGTCTGCCGCTCATAGTCTCTGCTGAGGAAAAGGGCTCTGAGATAACTCAATTGGCTTCTAAAATTATAGATTTTCTTTCTCTCACTAGTATATTATTTTTATTTGAGGAAAACAATACTGAACTGCAATAAATATAATTTTATATTTTTAAACTTATTCATACACTTTCCAGATCTGCAATAGACCTATCATCAAGTATGCCACCAAAAAATACATTGGGAATTTAAATCTCTTACAAATTCCATGGAAATAATACAACTACACATTGTACAGCTCTCTGCAATTTGATTAAAAGTGACTACCTTTATTTACTTTCACGCCTTACTGCGTAAGAAGAAAAAGTATTGTAATCATGGGCAAGATTTGACGATTTTTCGTCAGAAAATACTTTTTGAAGGGTTCTGGCAAAGAAAACTCGGATAAATCTTGTTCCTGTGTTGTAAATTACATTCTTTAAACGTGTGCAGCCAAAATCCAAGTTTTATGGGTCCTTAAACCCGCAAATTCTGTTGAAGGCAAAACATATTTCGGTCTTTTCGCTGCAATACAATCGTTATGATGGGTGAAACAGATCGAAAGGAAATGTCACTATTATAGAGTTAACGTTGAATCATACGCAGTTTCATCATGGTATTTCTAAAATACAAATTTTTATCATTAACCACTGAATACAAACTATTCAAATATTTAGAAAGATATTACTTCACTTTTTAGGCATTTTTTGCTCTTAATATTTTTAGCATCTTCTGTTGTGTTCTCGAAGATGACATATACATTTATGAACTATTTGTACGTCAATTGAATTCAGGTACCGATTAACTACTGAATTGAAACTAAACGCACATATTTAAAAAATACAGGTTACACAAACACGTTTCATGTAATTTATGATCGTAAACATTTCTCTCGTACTTATACCATATTGTTGCAATCGTGTACTATGTATTCGCATTAGCTCTGGACACGGTATCCATCTTCCATAGGTTAATTCTTTGATTTATTAGTGATTCCGGGCTCGTCAACTTATAAGGTCATTAGTCCCGTGAGTGTAGTGTTTTTTTCGTGAATCCTACCACGCGATTCAGCGCCGACCTACGTCAGCTTGCAGGGATTTTCCCCAACCAGGTATCTCCCACCAGCGAGGCACCGCTCCAGCCCGACCGAACAAGCTCTAACCTCTCGACTGGTCTCCCGACAGGTGTGGTAGTGAAGTGCATTTGAGTGTAAGTAAGGGGTGAGGGAAGGACAAGGAAAAGGAAGGAAAGATTGCGCGCGGCCGGTGCCTGTTTGTAAGGTTACTGCTCCGGCATTCACCTGTTATTGATTGGAGAAATCACGGAAAACCACCGATCAGAACAGCGATCGACTTAGTTTCCCTCACACAGCGGCTGAATTCGACATAGCAAAAAATCTAGGGTCGAAAATCCTGCCACTGTCGGGACGGGAATCTAAGAACTCCTAATCAGACACTGCAGTGACATCCGTTGATGCCCTGAGACACCTTGACCAGCCTTTTATTCTTTTCTGTGTTACTTTATCTTCTTTTATTAGTATTATTACGTCAGTATATTTGATCAGAGGGAACATTAACTTCCGTGTTTCTTCTCCCAACCTACTTTCATAATCGCTTATAGATTGTTCTTTAGACAGAAATGTTAAGTATCGATCTCCATTAGGCCACAGTTTGTCAAGCCATGACTCTAAATTTTAGTCAAAGTCAAATATTCTAAATTTATGACACTGTTTTTTGCAGTTTTCTCTTCAAGGAATACTTTAAAATCATACATTTTCAAAATCAAAACTTTCTTCCATTTCAAAGACGTTCGCAGAATTTTTACATACTACTCGTAACACAAATAATATTTGTGTTGATATGCAAACGTGGGCAGTATTCCTAAAGTGACTGACGGAGTTAAGTTTTCTTTTCATTTCACGAAGTTTCGTAGAAAATTTTGGCCGGAGCTAAATTAATGTACCAGACATGACAGTACTTCATTTCTTATCCACTCTTTTCATGACAAGGCAATTTGTATGCCGAATGAAAGTGTAGGCTCCCGTGGCCGGAGTCAGTATCTACTTGGCGGTCTGGAAAACGCCGCGTTCTGGGCGCAGATGCCGGCAGACGTAACGGTGGCCATGCTGCGACATCCTCGGGCCGAAGAGCATAGGCATCTGTTCCCACGATGCAACGTCTCCCAGACATCCAAGTAGATAATTTGTGTACTTACTACAGTAAGAAAACACTTCCCAACGTACTGTGGTGTTATCAAAGATTTGCTTGCTACACATATCAAAAGTTACAATTGATTTCCTAAATTATTTGTACCGTATTACGACGTGCATATCGATTTATGCTATTGATATGAAACAAGGAATTATTAGAAACCAAAAATAAAATTACTTTTGCACAAACTTTTCGTATGGAACGCATTTCGAATCTGAATTCAATTTAGAATGGACTGCAACTGAATGCTGAATCTATTATCAAAACTTTTTCTGAAGTGAAACTCGAAAATGCTGCATATTGTCTTTTAATTTGTTTGCAGCGGGGATCTTAAGACGTGAGAAAGAAATCATTTAGTATTGCTGAGTTTGTATGAAATATGATTTTTTGAGATCGACTCTACATGCGTATGTACGTGCGTGGAAATAAGAGATCCTATAGGGCATGATCGAAGACAACGTATGAAATGATTGACTATCGCGTGTTTTCCGGAGTGTCAAGTGCTAAGATCTATAGTCTCGTAGTGCATGTTTTATCACGTGACGGGGATGTTGAGATTCGTCACCAAGCTACACGTCGGGCTTATGTGTTTTCCCTATCCATATATCTCCTCTATCGGGGTAAAGCCGAGACAAGCTCTAACATAACTCCTGACTGGTCTCCCGACATGTAATGGGCGGTCGTGTAGAGCATGTAACGAGAGAGATGATCCACAGGGGAGATGAGAAGGAAGCGGTCCTTGGCCCAATTGCTAAGTTATCTCTACGTCATCTGTCTGGTATTGATTGGAATTACAATAGAAAATTACCGATTAGAGCATCGAGCCGCTAGAATGCTCCTGCATACAGCGATTGAATTCGATCCACCTAACGAGCTAGTACCGAAAATCCTGCCACCGACGGGACTCGAATCAAGGACCTTCCGATCACAGGCATTGCAGTGACATCAGTTGAGGGCCTGAGCCACATTTGTCGGTGACCGCATATGTAGTTTGGGCTTCAAGGCCGGAACTCGAACTGACGCTTTCTTTCGACGAACGAAGCTTAGCGATTGAACCCGGAGGCTTCTGGAGCGGTGGAGTCGATCTGCGCCCACCCGCGTTTGTCAAAATTCTCGCAATCGTTGGTGAACAGGAGCAGCGAATGAAAGATGTCGACGAGGAGGACGAAGTTTTACAATCGAGTGAGGCGTCTTTACAGACGAGTGCGGATTTTCGACAGGAGTGACATACGTGCACTGAAACAACCACCATGAGCTGATATGGATCATTGACATGGAGCTCCTAGAGTTTTCACATTAGCTATTCATGAACGTAGCCGCAATCTTGAAAATTGGCGGCTCTGATGGTTCGTTTCTTGTAGTGAAGCAAGAACTTGGAGAGAACCACTGAAGGATTGATGCATCAAGAGGTCGTGAGAGAGACCATGATAAGAGAGTATCATAATAAGTGGAACATTGGATTCATATGTAATCAAAATGAATAGGAAAATCGACTAAACCTTTTAAATTAAAATAATGTTTGTACATCAAGCTCCTAACCTTTTTTTTCTAGGATTTTTATCCAGGCGATAGCCACTTACCCTTTACGTCCTGATGCGACGCATATTAAACCTTATACTAGACACCGACACACTCGCGGGCTCCTGCGATCTGGGGTCAGCAGAACGCTAAACTCTCCGCGACAACATACACATGCATGGCGAGGGACAAACAACCATGCCCAAGGCAGGACTCGAACCCGCGACCCTGCGCTGGCCGGTACACGCTCTTAGCCACCATCTCGACCATCTAGGTCGGTATAAACCTTTGTTTGAAACAAACTTTGGAAGCCTCCTTCCCTAAGCATGTGCTCAGTCTGTATTTGCGATAACTCTCGCTTTCTGGGGGGGGATCTCAGAACGTGGGAACTCCGGTGCCTCTTCTCCATCCAGCCCTCGCCCACAGCGTGGACCTCCGG